>LLCB01000032.1:0-291865 GCA_001414345.1 Hymenoscyphus infarciens | reverse complement strand
CTATAATGTTAAGAGGGGGGGGAAGGGGGGAGTGGGGGTTGCGGGGATTTACTAAGCGATCTGCGGGCCGCGGGCCGAAGAAGCCTGGAAGTGCCCGTGTCGATGGCCTGGCTGAGGCCAGTGACAACCTAAGCTTACTTTTAGAAGGGACAACACCACCAACTCCCTCACTCCTCACTCTTCCAACGCGCGAAGAAAACGACCACGTCGAGGTCAATTGAAGAGAAGAAGAGGTCGACTGACGAAGGCAGCACTATCGACAGCAGCACTATCGACAGCAGCACTATCGACAGCACTAGCGACTACTCCTCACTCATCCTTTCCTCTCTTTCCAAACTGGGCGACGTGCTTCCTTTCTACTCAACCTCCCAGGAAGTCGCATCGCGCGTAATCTTCCACGACCAATACCTAGGAAACACGACGCCAACGCAGCGTCATCGTCCACCACGGCGACACCATCTCGCACCTCTCCCCACCCTCTCTCACCCGCAATTGCACACAAAAACACCACGCCGGTGACCAAGAGCAGTACACGCTGCAGCTTTGCTACGGGGTACATGTATATTACATGTATATAACCCCACGTTCTTCAATTCGCCTCATTTTCGCCGTAGCGCCACCCAGACCCGTGATTGTCTGCAGCGGCGTCCTTCCTCCGCCTGCTGTCTGGAGTCTTCCGAACCACATCTTCCGAATCCTCCTTTAATAAACATACCTCCCCCCATGCGGAGTGATTGACGCCCAATCCAATTGAACCACCCTTGAAGTCTCTGACTATCACCCAAGCCCAGCGAGGCTCGAGCCCATTACACGACCGCCAATGGTACATATCGCCCCCGGTGTGTTGCGGAGGTATCTCTTGGGTGGCCAGATACCATCAGGTGGCCCTCGGTGTCTTAATAGGGTCAGAACGGTTCAGCGGTTACCCGTCCTTTCGAAGAGGTACTACCAAACACAATCTTCGTCACAAACAACGTCAGAAGCGACAATCCAGCCTGCAGCGATTCCATTTCGCAAACAACTCAAAGATGACGCCAAGAGTCGAAAGGCAGAAGGTACAGGCAAGGTTGCAAAGGTCGACAATCAGAATTTGGAGAAGTGGGAGTTGACCGTTGGAATCGAGATACACGCGCAACTCAACACGAAACGAAAGCTTTTCTCCGATGCATTGTCGACCATAGACCATACTCCGAATACCGAGGTTACCTATTTTGATCTGGCTCTACCTGGCTCAATGCCCATTTTTCAAAAAGAGACTCTAATCCCGGCTTTACGAGCAGCTCTAGCCTTGAATTGCAACATACAAAAACGGAGCAAATTCGATCGAAAACATTACTTTCATTGGGATCAACCTGCTGGTTACCAAATCACCCAATACTACGAACCATTTGCGAAGGATGGTTGCATTACACTATACGCTCATGATGGAATCGCAAAGGAAGATGGCGAGGAGATCAAAGTCGGCATCAAGCAGGTTCAAATGGAGCAAGACACCGCCAAGACCATTTCTGAGCCAGGCGATATACATTTGTTGGATTTCAACCGTGTTGGATTGCCTTTGATTGAGATCATAACCCTGCCGGTAATTCACCACCCAAGCACAGCAGCTGCATTCGTTCGGAAAATACAGATCCTTCTCAAAGCTGTGGATGCTTGTGTTCTCGGAATGCAATCTGGCGGGTTGAGAGCCGACGTCAACGTTTCTGTGAGGCGCCGTGATGCAGGAGATGGGGATCACGAATACGCCGGGATGAAGGGACTTGGACAACGAACCGAGATCAAGAATCTGAGCAGTTTCAAGGCTGTAGAAGATGCAATCATCGCCGAACGGGATCGTCAAATTCAAGTTCTTGAATCTGGAGGTGCTATTGAGGGGGAGACGAGAGGCTGGACCATTGGACATAAAGATACAGTACGTCTGAGAGGAAAAGAAGGAGAGGTTGATTATCGATACATGCCTGATCCTGATATCGCCCCGGTCATTATCGGGGACGATCTCATCAGCCATTTACAATCAACCCTGGGTGTTCTCCCTGATGAGGAGATTAACATTCTCACTGAACAATTTGGTCTCACGACCAAAGATGCAATGTCGCTTCTTTCGATTCATGAAGCTGGGATGTATAACTTCTTCCGAGATGTGGTCGATGATCTAATGTCGCTTAATGGATATCCCCAAGGCAACGAAGAGGCAGCAGAAACGAGCAGCTCCGATGACTACCAGAAAGACCTTTCAAGGCTCGGCCGCCTCGCTGGAAATTGGGTTCTGCATGAGATGGGCGGCTTGAATCACCCTGATGCCAACCAGGAGAATCCATTGGATATGAATAGTGATGGCAATTGTCGGGTTTCCAGCACGCAAGTTGCTGAACTTGTTTCCTACCTTGACAAGAATCGCATCACTGGCCCGTCGGCCAAAAAGGTTCTCTCCATTCTATATAAAGGCAGCTTCGAGGTGGAATCTCCAGAACCGGAGGAAGGCGCACCGGTATTATCACCAGTATCTGCACAATCGGCAGCGGAGGCCATCGAGGAAGCTGGTCTTTGGTTCATTCCACTTTCTGATGACGAGTATGTTGAGTTGGCGAATAGCATTTTAGATATGACGGTTGTAGAGGAGATTCTATCCGGTAAGGAGGGAAAGGTCAATTTCCTTCTTGGAAAGATGATGAGACAGGATAAATCGGGACGAGTTGATCCCAAGAAAGCGACTGAGGTGTTGAAACGAATTATCGAGGGATATAGGAAGTGAGAGAGAATTGTAAGAGTAGGTGTTTAGATCTATTCTGGGAAAGGCACCGGAGATAATATTGTACGAATACTGGCATACTGTTAACTCAACAGCCGAGACCTCCTAAACCAGAGGACACAGTTGCTTGCCCCCCTTATTGTCCGTAGGGTGGACGGTAAGAGGCCCGTCCACATGACGATGGAATCAAATTTAAGGTTGGTGCTGAAGATACACGCAATCATATGGAGTTGCCTGTACCACATTAATGTCCTGTTCATCCCAAAAAATTTCAGTCCTTTGGTGGGGAGATGGCACTACCTCTCGAGTCTTCGATTATGAGGATTGGATCGTGGATGATGATGGTATGTTTACATTTTACTATGTAAGATCTCACTGTTTGTGAAATTCTATTTACGACTTTTTATTTTTACTGTTCCTTGTGCATTTCAACCCCTCTTTGTCGTTTTACTTTTGGTTTTTTCCTTAAAACCATATTTGCTTCTACCACGATCTGATCTGATTAAATTCAACCCTAGTGGGAGTAACTACCGGGAACATGTTCCTGGTAGCTTTCTTATGATTGACGTCTCCCAAGTGGACGGCGCCAACGTCTTCGTCCACTTGAAATTGGGCATCTCCGTGATGGAAAACGGTGACCGTTGGTTCGGGCTTTATTGGGTGGGGCGATCGACGGTCTTTGGGAAGCTTGGTTTTTTATGGCGGACTTGGGAAGTACAACGTGGTGGTGACGAGGAAGGGAGTAGGGAGTGCTTTTGAGTTTGATGTTACGGTCAAAGAGAGAGAGATTTTATGTAGGTGGTTGGAGGTTGGTCATATTCATCTGGAACCCCCCCCCCCCCTTTTTTTTTTCTTTCCTTCTCTTTTGTGTGTTTTTCCATTTGAACTCTATGTTCTTTGGTTGGGTCTTGTTTCTGTGTATTGTCGACGGTGGACGCCGTCCATCATCTGGATGTCAAGGCCCAGGGATTTTATGGGGACTATAAGGACCATTATTGTGAGTAGAGTACGGAGTCCTGAGTTCGACAGCACTGCCTGTTCATGAGAATGATTATTTGGGTACTGGAAAGTCAAGAACAACTCGGGTTTACGTGTTGATACTGACTCTCCTTACGTATTTTTTCTGCCTTACCTGTCCGAGTTTCTATGTTTTCAAGTCGCGGTTTTTGTGTGTATTTTCGATGGGTGGACGCCGTCCACCATGTTTGTAAGTTCAAGAGATTCATATGTGTTTATATGGGGACTGTTGTTAGCTTGTTTCGTTTGGTAGATCTCCTTGAGCTGGATCGTGGAGAATGAACTGCTCTCTTTGGAGGCGTTCTGGGGTAGGGACGGAGATGGGATTTAGACGTCGACGTCGTAGGCAGCGAGAGGCGGGTGGATATTTTGTTACAGGGTTGAGAACTCGAGTTCGGTCTGCTGGGCTGGGTCTAGATGTGAGAATATAAACCCTATCGTTGTTCTGCCATTTTTATATTTCCTTTGTTTTCTCCACAAGCTTTGCTTTCTTGTCATTCTTCACCTTCGTTTATTTATTTCTTTGCTATTTCGTTTTTCCGTGTGCAATCGCCTACCATGAAGTACCACGCTGCTGCTAAAGTCCTTAGTGGACTCTTACTTCCCTTCTTAGTCGTTGCTCAGAATACGACTACCAACTCTACCACTTCCCAAGATGGATTGTTTTCTGCTAGGAATCTGGACCTTGGATATTGGGAGGCGGCTTATGCTAAAGCCCAGGCTCTTGTTGCGCAGATGACGAACGAGGAGAAGATCACGGTCATTGCTGCTGGGTCTGTGGAGAGTGTTGGGTGGGCTGCTATGCAGTGCAAGGAGGGAACCCAAGGCCCGCATGCCGGTTCCTTCCTTGCCATTATGCGGCATGTTGGCGGACAGTTATTGTTGTTACTCGAGATGGTTTGGGAGAATTGAGGGATTGAATTTCTCGTTCTCCGGACCTTTTCGGAGAATGATTTTGGTTGTTTCGAAGTACTTTGTACAATGGGAAATAATAACCAAGCCTCTTCCATCTCACTTTCCGCCCGTGTAACTTTGGAGGTGATGCTAATTTGATGAATAGGCTACGAGTATGTAACTGGCTTTGGAGAGTCCTCAGGGATGGTCAATGCCGGGGACAAACAATCCTGGTATGACCAATTCAAGGCTATCGCACTCGAATTCTATGGCAAAGGATTCTAGGTCGTCAATGGACCTACTTCACAACCACTTGGGAGAACACCGAACACCTTGGGCTGGGAGACTCGCTGAGGGATTGGGTCAAGATTCTTACCTTAATGGTGTCACATTTGGACTTGGTGCTAAGGCTTTTGCTGATGCTGGTGTTGTTGACCTTTCTTGCTTAATAGGCAGGAAACCAATCGCTAGGGACAGGGCGATGAGACTTTTGCTTCTAACTCTTCTATTGTTGATGATAAGGCTTTCTTTGGTATGCTCTTTTTTCCTCTGGTTGTCTCATGTACTGACGTATTATATGCCATTTATCGCTTTTCGTCACATACACGTATTTAAGGCTATTTTGAGAATTTCTGTATTTGCTGGCTAGCTTCTAGTATCTTACTCTGCACTCTCTTATATGCCTTCTTTTTAGGCTAATTAGGAGGCTCCCTGAGTATCTTACTAATATAAGGGTGAAAAGAGTAAGTACTATTAGCTATTGTACTTATTTAAGAGGCTAAAAAAGTACTAACTAATCCTAGCGAGCGTATTACGAGAGAGTACGAGGGTAGGGTTGAAAAAGAGCTTAATACTGAATAAGACGTTAAAAGCGATAGAAAGTGTTATTAGTAGAATAGAGGTTACTTAATATAAGAGGAGGTATATATATATATACCTCTTTCTTACTTAATAAGCTGATTCCTTAATTTACTATAAACCCTTTCTATTTATTACTTTTTATTATATATATATATTTAAGGCTATTTTAAGAATTTCTATATTTACTAGCTAGCTTCTAGTATCTTACTCTATACTCTCTTATATACCTTCTTTTTAGGTTAATTAAGAGGCTCTCTAAGTATCTTACTAATATAAGAGTAAAAAGAGTAAGTACTATTAGCTATCTTAAGAGAGGTTACTTAACTAATTAAAGAGAAGCTATTATAAATATAAGAAAGGATAAGGCTTTTTAAAAGTAAAAAGGACTACGAGTAATATAAATAGTAATATAACATAGTTATAATAGAGAATATACTATCTACTAACTATAGAGGTCTTCTAAAGCCTACTAGGCTAGAAGAGAGAGAGCTCTATTTGTTAAAAAGCGTCTATTTAAAAGGTATTACTTCTAATAGCTTAGAGTAAAGTACCTCTTAAAAGTATTTAAAGTCTATCTTCTAAGTATTTAAATATCTATATCTAATACTCTATTATTAAAAGTATATTATATAACGCCTCTATATAGACTATATCTTAAATATAATATACTATTACTAACGCTAACTATTTAAAGACAGTGGTGTAAAGAGCTAATATATCGGTTTCTTATAAAGGAGCCGCTCTTCTAGTAAAAGAGTAGTATTATAGAAGGTTAAGGATTAAGAGTAAATAGCGCTTGAAGTACTATTATAAAGTAGGTAAGTAATTCTATATCTAATATTAATATCTCTACTCTTATATGCTTATAGTTTAATTTATTCGATTATAGATGTATAATTATATATTTATCTTCTTTAGCAAAAGTAACATCTTATTATTAAAAGCGTATATATATAAATACTCTATAGTTAACTAAATCGGCGTCTTTATATATAATCTTTATAGTATAAAGGAATCCTATAAAAGCTAGCTTTATAGTAGCTTTAAAGTTAAGGCTATTAATCTATTCTAGTTATAGAACCTAAGGCCTAGCTTCTAGAGCTTAAGAGGTAATCTAGTATAATTATAGTATTAATAAAGGCTCTGCCTTCTTCTTCTTATAAGAGCTCTATATTACTTAAACGCCTATTATAATTTAATGTAAAAGTAGAGACTTAAATAGCTTTAAATCTAGATTATACTCTATATATATTAATTAAATCGTAGAAAGGCTAATTTATATAGAGTCTATCTTTAAAAGTTCTTAACTAATCCTACTATATACTCTTCTTAAAACCTACTTATAAAGTACTAAAGTCGTTGCTAGCTATAGTCGCTAGAGTCTCTTAACCTAGATCCTCTTAAAAGAGTATATATACGTACTATACACCTTTTGAATATTTAGTAAGAGGCTGTAATAGAGGAGCTTTATATATATCTTAGATATCTTAACTTTGTCTTTTATATATTTAAAGTAATTAAGAGAAGGATTATTAAATTAAGAGACTACTAGTATAAGTACTAATTAGCTACTATTCTATATAAATTATATAAGAGAGTATCTACTAAGATATTATCTACTCTTAGTATATACTTTAATTATATATTAATATTAAATTAAGTAGCTAGGCGTAAAGTAGCTTATAAGAGACGATTTTAATAAGAGTATCTTAAGAACTACTTAAGAAGTCTAATTTATATAGTAGTATTATCTATATAGATAATTACTCTCTTTATTACCTATACCTCTCTCTATTATTTAAAGAATACTCTTACTATCTTAATCTTAAAGATATTTATATTAAATTAAAAGTTCTTTCTAATCTCTAGAAGAGGTAACTAAAGAGCGTGTTCTTTTAGTAGTATATACGTATACTCTTACTAAACATATCTTAGATTATCTACTTCTAAAAAGAAGGCTTCTAGGCCTTTAATAGAGGTATTATAAAAAAGATATATATATAACTAGATATTATTAAAGAAGTATATACTATTAAACCGTAGTAATATCTTATTCTACTACTTAAGGTTCTTCTAGACTTTCTTTAAGAGACACCTCCTTTCTATATAAGGTATATAGTTAGGCTATATATATATAAATATCTAGAAGTTATAATAGAAGACTTAGTCTAATTATACTATAGAGGTATAAAAAGATAGAAGGCTAGTAAGTGATTTAAGCTTATTATAGATAATACTTCTATAGTCGATAAATTAGCATATCTTAAGCTTTATCTTAGCTAGCTTTTCTAGTAGTATAGAGGCTCTAAAAGCAATAGTATCTATTAAGTACTCTATTACTTCTAAGAGCGTACTTTAGACGCTCTTTTTATTATTAATCAGTATGTCTAATATTTAAGTAAGAGTTCTATACTTTATAGCTTATTTCTTAAGGAATTAAGGTATAGCTTCGATAGCTTTAAATATAGCGAACTCGTTATTTAAATAGTAGCTTATAATATATTACTCTAAGTATAACTATATTATCTATTTAAAAGCCTCTATAAAGATATTAAAGATAAATAGTATAGTAGCAAGGCTAAAGAGTAGTACTATATAAGTATAATAAATTCCTTTCTATTAGAAACTTAAAAGCTAGCAAATTTATAGTATAATTAGTACTATTTAAAAAGTATTAGATATATCTCTTTTAAGTATTATATACTCTTAGCTAGCTTCTTATACTATAGCTAATACCTCTTAGAAGAAGACGTACTTTAGATATATATACTTATTTAATATATAATAATTTATTAAGCAGCTTTTAGAGTAGAATAAATAGTATATTTAGCGTTGATTACTATTAGGCTTTAGTTTAGATATAAAACTAAGTAGAGAAGCTACAAAAGGTACTCTCTAGTATAGATTAACTTTCTTAATTAAGCTAGCTTTTAAATTGTTTCTTACTTTTAAAGTTAAAAGCTTATTAAATTTAGTAGCTAATAAGAAGTTCTTTAATATATATAAAACTTTTAAGCTCTTATATCTAATTAACGTCTTAAATTAAACTATATTATTAATATTTTCTAGAAGTAAATAATTAAGATATTAGAGTAATAGCGTCTTCTATACTTTAAGAGATAATAGAGAGAGTAATATATCTAGTAGCGGTTTTAATATATTATATAAAGAGAAGAATACTATAGTATTTAATTAAATAGATATAGGAGAGTATAGATAAGAAGATATAAATTAGAGTAAAAGATCTTTATTAGTACTACTATAGTCTCTATCTATTATCTCTTCTATACTAACTTCTTAGCTCTTCCTTATCTCCTTCTTATTACTCTTATTATTCTCTTTTAGTAGATAGATTCGAGTATAATTTAAGTCCTTATAACCTCCTAGTTTACTTACTTTAAAGCACGTCTATAAAGAGATATTACTATCTTAATTATAACTTTAATAACTCTCTCTTCCTCCTTCTCTACTACTACTGTAGTCTAGTCTTCTCGTCTAATAGTATTAAGTAATTATACTCTTAAGTATCTCTTATAATTCTACCTCTCTTAATCTACCTCTACTAACTACCTTTTCCTACTAGAAGAGTACTAATTAGATTACCTCTACCTAGGTATAATCCTTAGCTAGGCTTATAATTCTATAGTTAAAGTTATTAAGCTAAATATAGATACTTCTATTAAATAAGAAGATTATATATATAGTATATACTAAAAAGTAATAAGACTACTTAGTAGTATTAGATCTAAAAACCTTTAACGTCTTCTTTGCTTTAATATTTAGTATACTAGCTTTCTTATTAAAAGAGATAGTACTTTTGTTATCGTTAATTAAAGAGATGTTATTATCTAAGTAGTAGAGATCTCTTAGCTTAAATATACCTTATATAATTTATATTAAGTACTTTTTATACTTTAGAGAGAGGCTATTAATTATACTAAGTATATAAGAGGGGATATTCTTACTATTATTATTTATTACTAATATTCCTCTTAATAGATTCCTTTCTAGATTAATTCCTTTGCTTATTAGTAGTACTTCCTAATAAGGAGGGAGGTTAGTCTAATAAGTATTATTAGTATATACTATCTCTCTTCTTAGTATATTAAATTATTAGCTCTACCTATCTACTCTTTAATTAGTAACTAGTATAGTAATATTACTTTAATTACTCTAGCTAAGCTCTAGAACTCCTACTAGGTTACTCTAGATAGTAGCGCTAAAGTTATAAGAGTATTTTATACTAAAATTAGCTTATAGATAGCTTTAAAAGTTAGAGTATCTTATACTAAAGTTGTCTTAACTGAAGTTACTCTAGAAGAAGCTCTAAGAGTATCTCTAAGAATATCTAGAGAGAAAGCTCTAAAGGTATCCTCTATTAAATAGTCCTTTTATATAACCCTAGTATCTATTATTATATCTACCTATATATCTATTAACTTAGGAGTATTAGTTACCTTAAAAAGGGAGAGGGTTATTTAGCCTATTTACTTAGACAGGGTCTTAGAGAGAGGGTTTATTAATACTATTATTATTATTATTATCGCTGTTACTATCGTTGTCGCCTCTACCTTATAGATAGAAGTCTATTCTATTATTATCTTAAGCTTAACCCTAGTCCTACTATACTTATCTTCTTCAATAGGCTAGATAGCGAGCGCTGTTTATAGTATTACCTTAATTAATAATAGCGTTCTAGGTAGTATATTATACTTATATAGCTACTTAAGCGTTATAATATACTTTACTAACTCGTCTATCGCGCTTATTGTCTTTAATATTATTATCTTCTACTAGTTAAGCTTAGAGCACCTTAGTAGCTCTATTACTAGCTTTAGTAACAACGCTCTTATAAGCGACTTATTTACTATGCTTTAAAGACATCCTCGATAGATAGATAAGAGTATTATTAGGTTAAAAAAGAGCTTAATACTAAATAAGACGTTAAAAGCGATAGGAAGTGTTGTTAGTAGAATAGAGGTTACTCGGCACGAGAGGAGGCATATATATATATACCTCCTCCTTGCTTAATAAGCTGATTCCTCAATTCACTATAAACCCTTTCCATTTTAGGATGGAGTTAAGGAGGGAATGGCCAGTGTTATGTGCGCCATGAACAAGGTCAATGGCACTCTCTCATGCGAAAACTCCAATCTTCTCAACAACCTTATCAACACTGAACTTGGATTCCTGGGAAGCGTACTCCAGATGTATCGGGTCAATACACAGCCTTCGGCGTAGCAAATGGTGGTCTCGATTATGGAAGTTCCTCCGCCTGGGCCAGCGATACTATACTGGCTGGAATCGCCAACGGGAGTTTCACCGAAGCTCGTCTCGATGACAGTATGTATTTTTCGAGTTATTCCTTTCTCTTTGGGGTTATTTCAGGGGATTGAGACTTGGTTTCCTCTGAAAACTTTGTTCCCCTCCCCCCCCCCCAACCTTACAACCTGTTTTCCCCTTCATTTTCCTGGAACACACTTCTAGAAATGGCAATACTGACTCCGTGCTAGTGGCCATCCGCAACATGATTGCATACTACAAGGATGGCCTGGATAACGGAACTCAACCGGCCTACGTCTCAAGTTGCGCAGTTGTCGATGTCCGAGCAAACCACAGCTCCATCATGGGAGCGAATGGCGCCGCTTCGCTCGTTCCCCTCAAGAATACCAACTATGCTCTCGAGAAGCCTCTTTCTTTGGCTCTTTTCGGTAATCACGCTGGTCCAATCATGGCAGGACCCAACTATGTCTTCTCCGTTGCCGGAGCCCCATCAAACTACGGTGGTCATCTTGCAGGATCCTGGATCTGGATCTGGAGAGACTTCTTTCCCATATCTTATTACTCCACAACAAACACTTACCAACCGTGCGTCCATCGAAGGTACCATGATCAGATGGATCTTGAACAACACTTACACTGCAACAATCGATAGCTGAATCAGCACCGGTGGTGAAGGTGGATTCGGTGGAGATATGTCAGGAAACAGCACTGGCAATGGCACTGGAAGTGGAGGAGGAGGAGGAGGAATCGCCGGTGTTTCAGGTGGAACTTCTATCACTCAGACTATCCCCGACTACGCCACCAACGCTGCAGTTTAGGTTGATTCACAAATGGTCTTTGTCCTTGTATTATCTTCGCCCTTTTTCGGCTCTCGGGTAAATATTTGGTTCCGGAAAATAGACTTTTCTTTGTTCTATATTCCGCCCGTTGAAGAAAGGGACAATCAGTTCCATTGTTGAGATTTGTTATCGTGCCTTGCAATTTTCTTAACTTCAATTTCGAAAATACGGTACCAGATTGACACGAATTACGAGGCTCTTTAAATTCTATAATATGAAGAAGTTCAAAGAGTTCCTATCCTCCAAGAAACAGTTCCTTTCCTCCAAGATGTCGAAATCCCACAAATCGAAAACATATGACCTCTATGATATGCAGAAAGATACCACTCAAAAAAAGCTTCTCGATACAAGACGTATCCGTCATTCAACTGTGAGCTGGAGCCTCCTTTCCTGTTCTAGTTAATTCTCGATTGGACTTTCAGGCTGTATCCAGCGACTCTCAATTCATCTCAAGGAAGTAAACTAACCCTGGAAAATAGTGTCGAGCGCCATCCCCGAGTAATGAAAATGTCGTATTCACACCACTGCAGCTGGAGATGTATGAGTTGATTCGAAAAAAAGAACTTGGCGCGCTACATGGTTTTACAATAGCAGAGTTAGAAGACATCGGTTGCTGGGGGCACAAAAATGCACTTCCAACTGACTTGAGCTGTCCTATCCATCGATTTTACGAAAAGACTAGGTGGAGGGATAACGAGAAAGAAGCCAAAATTGATATTGGAGATGGCGTGCCAGGGAAATGGTCTGTTGAAAATCCCGTTGTGTGGAATGCATTAGTCCCTTGTTTGCGTTTAGCAACACAAATATTGTGTAACATGAAGCTTTTTCCATTGTAAGAAGTGATTTCGTACCACTTTTTTGTTGCCGTACTAATATGAGCAAGTCTGGATGCTATAATAAATGGGGCTTGGACAAACGTTTCTGGGGAGAATCTCCACAAACCAAGGCCAGCGCATAAAAAATATGGTACCCGCAGCTTCCATCTACGGAATGGTACTGGTCCCCTAAGTCAGGAAGCTTGGCAGGAGTGTTTGGATAATTTGGCGGAGATGGAACAAAAATGGACGGTTTCCTTAGGTGCATCTTTTGAGCATAGGAGAAGAGGATGGACACAGGTTTGGCAACAGGATGACTGTCTCCATGACGATAGAATCGGCGAAATTAACATAGCATTATACTTATTAGAGCCTCTGGTGAAGAACGACGATTTTACCGAGTCGGAGAGGCTTGCTCAGCAGTTTTGTGTAGCCAAGACAGTTAGTTGCACATTTCTCTAACAGGGTTCTTTCAACTGACGTATTAGGTAGCTTGTGCATGAGACAATGGTAGTAACCCCAATCACAGTTGTTGGGTCCAACATGCTGATGCTCCTTTGAAGCATGCGATCACTAGAACTGTCCAGTACTACTCGGACATCAAACCTCTAAAGCCCGCTTTTACCAAATTCGACAGAGAGGGTGAACCCGAACCGGTACAAAACCAAGAACATCGCAGATTTCGATCAATTGCTAATAAACCCTAAACTCCAGTTTTTTGAAGATGAGGAGATTGCCGAAGCTGGGTGGTCATGGGAAAATACTGTAAGCATATAGAGCAGTCGTGAAGTTTCAGGTCTCCGTCCTTACTGACACATCTATCACAGTTTGTGGGGGGAAAGGTTGAGCCTACTGCTAAAGTTGACGATTCAATTTTCGACCGCGAAAAGGCCTCGCATAATGTCCCTTTTCTGGGTGGTGTGATGATGACCTTCCCAAATTGGCATAACTACGAGACAGCAAAGGACAAAATACCCAAACGAAAGTCTGACCGATTCGGAAACGGTTCTAGGTATACTGCTTTTCCTATCTCAAGCAAGTATATTGAGAATATTCAGCAAGAGACATTCTGGAATGTTTCGGTAGCGGCACTTGGCCGACCCGCGTTAAAGGTCCCAAAGATATATGGTATGTTAATCGAAAAATGTGACAACCAGGGGGCGTTGAATCAACTTATTAGGGGGGAGGACTATGAACGTGAATTAGGAGTAGGTCAAAACTCTTAATCAAACCCCCTGACTTAAAAATATATCTATTTGAGCGGTTATAAAACTTCCAGACGGCATTCTGAAAATTCGCATAGGCCTTTCGCATCTCCCTACACCACGTAAGCTAACCCTTTTGCTTAAATTCAGGATGTAGATCCCGGTTCTTACAAACCTGCTCCTGCGCCTCTTTTCGAGAACGATGTGCGAAAATGGCAATTCGAGCGGTCACAAATGATCCGAAAATACGGCATTGACTCGGCACTTCGGGTACAGCGACAGATTAAAAGAGGAGGGGGGAAAGACCAGCAGAATCTAGAAACAGCAATTTTCGCATACCGTGACAAGGATTATAAGAATGCGCAGGATTCATTATTGAGTATCGAGGAACCATCTAACAGCGGGGTTGAGGTTCAAGTTTCCCTGCTTTATAGCCTCTTGCCAAGCAGTTCTGAGACAGAAGTTGCGAGGGGAAGGGTCAAGAAACAATTTGATGACGCAAATAGGAAATCTCTCCAAAAGAATATCAACTACATCCCTGGCATCATAGACAAGATGCACTCGGAGATTGCGGATATCTTGATTGTTTATGGGGCTTTGGATCAAGAGGACAAGAAAGCCAAAAACTTCAAAGCTAGAGTGAAGAAAAGTATGGACGATCTTACCTTTATCCCAGAGAAAGATGTAAAAAAGGATTCTAGAGAAGGTGGAGGAGGCAAAGAAGACGATAGCTCTGGGGATAGTTCATCCGCATCACCTAGTAGCAAGAATAACGGAAAGGATAAAGAAGGGGTGCAGATTTTCACTGGTAACACGACAAAAGGAGAAGTGACCAGAAGGAAACTCAACTTTCCAACAAAGGGTGGTGATACAGCTCAAAGGTCTTCTCGGCCATTATTTGGTGGTAAAAAGAGGAAGCCAGAAGGGCAGGATGTTGGATCTGAAGGGACTTCACCCCCACCTAACAAGAAAACAAAAGTAGGTGGAATGGGGCTACAACCTGCTAGCCATCAGACGATGGCAGAAGGAGGATATGGTAGAGATTTAGGGGAGATGATTAGGAATGCGATGGGAGATAAAAACAAGAAAGCTCCAGAAACATTACCTAGTAAGAAGAAAAAGAAAAAGGAGGGAGAGATGGGGGCAGACAAAGGTTCAGAGGATGATGGGAATCCGATTGACAAAAACAAGGAGCTTCCCACGCCTCCTAAAACGCCACCTAGAGAGATCGATGACCTTGGAGAAACACTGAACCCTGCGCAAGGAGGAAGAGGGGGAGGAAGAGGGAGAGGGAGAGGAAGAGGAATAGGAAGAGGAAGAGGGAGAGGGAGAGGGAGAGGGAGAGGGAGGGGAAGGGGAAGGGGAAGGGGAAGAGGGTAGAAAAAGAAGTGAGAAAAGCTGCCACATAACTATCGCGCTGCGCAACCAGTATTGAACGACTTGCGCTGTATTAATGATAGTCTCAGACTGACTAGGCTATATCACTACGGCTTGTCTTGTTTATATTATGAAGTGTATCAAGTCCTAAGAACATGGTCATCCAAAAGATTTAGGAGAACTGAGAATTCAAATCTTGATTCTTCTAAGATATCTCGGTCAAGAACAATAATTAGTTAGAACTATGTTTTCTAATAAGAAAGATGGACCGGGACATGTAAATATTCAAGTTACTGTAGACTTTGAACAAAATATCTATTAGAGCGGTACATGTATATGGAGAAGCCGTAAAGACGAGAGACAGGAGGAACAAAGAATAAGAACAAGGTAGAGGGAAACGCAAATCCCCTTCTAAAAACAATATTCAAGGAAGTTCGGGTGACTGGGGAGAATAGTGAAACCAAGGGAATGTCTTAAAATATAGCTTGCTTAATTGTATCTTTTTTGGTACATGTCATTACGAGAAGAGTCAAAATTCCAACCCACTACTGTGGTACTTTTTGTATAATTACAGAAGCAATTTTTCTTCAAAGGAGACAATGAGACGCAACCCCATATTCCCAAGAAGGAAATAAAGCAAGAAGAAGCACTATTTCTGCCACTCTTACAATGAACACAAACTACAATAACCTTCTTTGTAAGAACAAATACCACTATTAACATAAAAGTGCTGTATTTCACTCTACCACCGTACAAGCATAACTCATTACAACTGGCCATATAATTCACCACTAAAACCAAACACGAAAAATCCTCGTCATGAATCAAGGTAACATCTTAGCATCCAATCCGATGCCTGAGAAACTTCGAAGAATCACTGTAGCATTTATGGAAATCAACGAGTTGGAGAAGAAGCAGGAAACACAAACACACAACCAAGCCGCCACTTCACAGATGCTATTTGCCATACTTTTTGAAAAGGAACTCCTTCCAGTTGTCCGACACACTCGTCAATTTCACCAAAAATTGATCACTGTTGGTGATTTGCCAAGATCTATCCTTTCCTTCCTCGAAGCTATCAAGGAAATTTCTCAAGAAGAGGTTGATACTTGGAATGAGGTACAGAAGGAGAATTTCTACCACTTCAAAGGCTTCTTACAAGAGGAAGGCTTTGATCTTGGTCAGTGTGAGAACGGAGTAGAGTAGAGTAGTAGCCACTACTCCACTCTACTCGGGGGATTTTAAGTACTACTTTACTCAAGTAGTGCTCTGAGTAGTGTCTCTTACACTGATCTTGGTATAGATCTTTCTTCTCCCAAGTGGATTTACTAAGTAAGTTCTTACTTTTCCTCTTGTGTACTAAATTTACTCCTGATTTTCAAATTTATATTTTTGTGAGTTGTATATTAACAAAACTACGCCCGCTATAATTGCAATCTAGCTAATAGCTTGTACTTTTTACTTCTGATTCCTTGACTATTCATCGGCTCCTCGCTCGCGTGCCTTCTGACTATATAATAAGCCACCCGCTTTACGAGAGTCTGTGACGGCGAAATCCGGCCATTGACATGTATATTGCCGGCATCTTCCACGTGTGATGACTGAAAAACTCCTAGTGGTCGCCATGTCTTAGGACCTGAGAAATGTCTAGCAGTTCCAACACGTGATCCCGAAAATTGAAGCTTAATCACCACATGTTCATACCAGAAGGTCGGAATTATTCACATGATGTTGTTTCTACATGATGACTTGAATTTCTGGCCAGCCAAAATTATTAATCTTTACGATTATCCTGCTGATGTCGAACCTATGACCCGGTCCACTAGGGACCCATCCTGCACACCTACGGAGGTAAACAACTATCACTTTAAATAAATGACTGCTGTGTAACACTCCTCTACAGCTCCAGGCAACATCGCCATCGACTCTACGTTTTCGAGCCTCATCTTGAATAAATAAAAGCTGCCATCTCGGCGATATTTTGGAGTTTCTCACTTCTTCACCGCCATATTGGCACTCGGATTAAACAACGATGCCAGGAATTAAATTCTACGGCTCACAAGTTGGAGGGAGGAGTACAGCGGCAAATACAAATACAGGCTCGCCTCTCAGCCTCATTAAACAAGATGTCCTCTCCGCATTGTCCTACGCGGCATTTATTCCATGGATAATCCTTCCCTTATTTCCACAACGGTCGGGCCGACTCGGGGAATTATCACCAACTTGGAAAAATATATGGGCTTGTTTTCTGCACGCTATTCTATTGCTTCTTCAGCTCCCTTTTCTAATGAGTGTGCCGTTTTGGTTATGCTTCCCAGGATGGATGGTGGTGGTTGGTGTGGTTGCATTTTTGGTAGTCAACAATGGGGTTTGTTATTTTTTGAATGGGTCTAGGATGGAGTTCAAAAGTAATGAAATGTACGCCGATGGAGCTGCTCATAGGAGTGAGCAGTGGGTGTATTTGAATGGAGTTGCCGCTGGGTAAGCGAAACCCCTTTCTACCATTGAAATAAGCAATGACTAACACAACGAAATTCACAGAGAACACTGGCTCCAAACCAATCTTGATCGCCTAGCATTGACTTTCCGTCGTCCAATAATTGGGTTGCATAACAAAACGTGATTTTTCATACCTCCATTTGCCTTGAACTCCCTAACGTCCCACAGAAACGGTATTCTCTTCGACATCATCCAATGTTTGATCCAACGCAACTTCAAGTACGCTACGGACGATATCAGAACTTGCTACACCAAGGTGAAAAGCATTCTCTACACGCAACATATAACCAAAGTAGTCTTCGTCATGCACTCCCAAGGGGGTATCGAAGGAGGAATGATCATCGACTGGCTCTTACAAGAAATCCCCATGGACCTGCTTGCAAAACTAGAAATCTACACATTTGGAAATGCCGCGAATCACTTCAACAATCCCCACAAACACTTACTATCCCAAGAAAGAGCACTTTCTTTTCAGACACGCGGGAAGAGGCCGGAACAGGGGAAAGCTATCCATCATATCGAGCACTACGTCCACACTTTCGATTTCGTTTCAAAATGGGGAATCTTGAATTTTCTCAATCTTAAAAAAGCTTGCCCGGAGGTGCCAAGATTCATGGGTAGAGTGTTTCAAAGAGAAGGCAAGGGGCATCTTTTAACTCAACATTACCTCGACAGCATGTTTCCTTTAGAAGTAGCTCCCAAACCAGCCAGTGGTTCTGGCAAAGGTGGTATTGGTGGAAGTGGTTTTTTGGGAGCGGACGTTGGCAAAAATTCATTTATGGAGGAAGAGGTAGAATGGGTTGGTAGGAGAAGAGAAGCGCGGGAGGGACTGAGAATATCAGCTAGATCAACAGAAGATTTAACTTTGATTGAAAGAGAAGCTAGCGAAGAGGACGGCGAAGATGATGGAGATGTGGGGGTTTACGATGAAAGCCCAATTTTCACCCGGCAAAGTAGCTTCCACGAAGCGTTGACGAATGGAGTGGGAAAGAGAAAATACAAGGTGAAGGATTTGAGTAGGCTTTGGCAGTATAGAAACGGGCGCAGTCCACAAGTTGATGATGTCGATGTCGGGCTTGCGAGGAAGGGAACTGTTTGACTTTTTCCTGGTAGTGTGCGATATCACAAGTGGCGACTTTATTATTGTAACTTCATTTATCACTTAACACGACTGTCCTATTTTGACGATGGTCGTTCTAGGGTCTCCCTAGAAATCCTCAATACCAGTGGGTAGAGCCCTTCGTGGCGGATAGTGGAAACATTGTACCGTAGATTATCTCGGGGAATCACTGTTTATTCTAAACCACGTCACACAATATGAGATATTGTGCGAGTTAACCACGAATGAGCAAATTTATCATTCTCCTAGATCGTTCGTACAATAGAATCATATACTCTCCGCCACGAATACATACTCCCTCTAGTGTCAATAAAATACCAAGGAACATCTTGTTTCTTTTCGCAAAAAACAGATTCTTGAATGGCGCAAATCAGCCTTACTCCGTCATTGAAAGCTGGTAACATGGCCAAATAAACACTCTTGTTTCGTTGTTCTTGAAGAAGGATCGACTCTCGTCATCGGGGGTTCTGTCAGTTTACGTTGCAAGCCATTCTTGGCTCTAACATACGACTTATGATTGTACCCATACATGACCTCCTCCGCAACGTTTTACGAAAAAACCCCAGGCTATGCAACATTGCATCCACACAATAAACCCGGAATCATCCATCTGATAAGCTTCGCCACAATCAACACAGCCAACACAGCCCACGAGAACATCTATATATCTCGCTTGACTCTACTTCCACTTAGACTCCGAATTAACACCCTCTCGCGTATCTAACCATCAAAATATCTCCCGAAAATCTCAGACAAACAAACCCAAAATCATGTCAGCCTCACTCACCTCAAATACACTCTCCGACCTCCCCATCAAAACCCCCTCTTCAACAGACAAGAAGCCCAAAGATAAAAACAAGAAATCCTTGGGTGAGAAAATAATGTCCGCAATGTTCGATGGTCCCTCGGGCACAAAGTCTCAACGCAACGCCAAGGAGTTGCGTGAGAAGTGCGAAGAAGACAAACTCGACATTCCACGTACAGAGAAGGAAGAAAAAGCACGACAAGCCAGGAACAAGAAGAGGGCCGAGGTTTTGGGAGGTGGTGATGGGGTGAGGACCAATGATATGCAAAAGGAAGGATGGGCTGGTGCAATGTTAGGTCCTGGATAAAGGGGTAATGAGGATTTGCGAGATGATACCATGAGGATTTTGTGTAGAGTTGTATTGATATGACGAGGGGGTTTTTTGGGTTGTACGTACATTGTTGGAAAAATACAGAAGGGCTCTGAGGTAGCCAAAATGTTGTTTTGGTGTCCTATCAAATCATCCACAGTCCCCAACGAGTGACTGGTAACGTTCAAAATTCGTCTTGCACAAAACAACCAACATGCAAAGGCAGTATGACCCAAACACAGCAGTATTGGATGCTATACTCCGTTTTAGAAATTCCACATGCGACGGACAGAAATGGGAACAATACTTGATCGGAACCTTCTAGTCAACAGGTTGCACAAAATCAACATTGCAGAATGACACGTCTAGTTGCTCTCCTCGCCGTAACAGTCCTTTACACATTGGGCCTCGCAGCTTATTGAATATGGCTCCATCCACTATCCAAAGTCCCAGGCCCAAAGCTGGCGGCAATGACCCAAGGGTACAAAGCACGAAATGTACTTTGACTTGGTTCAAAAAGCGCGATTTCCATGGCAAATAAAGAATCCTCATGAGCAATATGATAGCTCGCTACTTCTGCATAGAGAAACATACTTAAAGTGTTGCAAATCCAATAATACCAATAGCTCCCGAAGAAGTTCATATCAACAACCCAAGCTATGCAGAAATCCACTTTTCTTCCAGTAGCAGCGTTAAACTGTCACTAAACAGAACAAACATGCAGCGCATTAACACCACTTCGGAATGCCAGAATCGGCTTTCAACACAATCGATGCAGATTTCCATAAACTTTTTCGCGGAGCTCTGGACCCCTTCTTTTCTCGCCGGAGCATTAATTCACTGGAACCAATGCTCATTGAAAAACTCGAGAAGGCGTGCTCGCGCCTGCAGGAATTCAAGGAATCAGGACAGCCGGTAGACTGACGTCTTCTACTCTCTTGTATGACGACGGATATAACCACTGAGTATACCTTTCCGAACTGCTTCAATCTCTCTCCACGCTTGACCTCTCGCCATCTTGGAGAAGTACTTTCAATGAGGGACTTCGTAATATGCAATGGTTTAAAACACTTCCTCTTACTCTGGGACGTGGTACGAAATATGCCCGACAGATTGCTCCTGAAGTTATCGCCGGAAATGGCTGTTACCAAAGAATGGGAAGACGGAAATAAACAGCTTGTCCGGGAAATCGTTGAGAACTTCGACCCTACGCACGAGGAAAACAAGACGCACCGATTTATCTTCCTCTGGCTTCTCGCGAGTGATTTCCGGGCCCACGAGAAGAGCTATGAGCGCTTTTGGCAGGAAGGCTCTGCCTTGTAGGTGCCGGCGTGGAAACCACGTCCAATACCCTCAATGTCGCCCTCTACCCTCTCTCATCGCACCCCGATAAGTTGGATCGTCTGAAAAACGAACTGCGAGATGCCATGCCCAGCCCCTTCACCGTAACCACTTGGTTTGCACTAGATAAGCTTCCATATTTAACAGCTGTGATCAAGGAATCGTCTCGATTTATTCGCGTGGCACTGCAACCAACGCTCCAGTACCGGGATTTTGCTCTTCCTCCTGGCACCGCGCTGTATCAATGACCCGGCGTTGCTCTGCAAGCACTCTGATCTTTATGATGAGCCGACGACATTTTTCCCGGAACGCCGGTTGGATCGCAAGGTAGCTGGAGAGTTGTTTGTATTCGGACGATGGTCGCGAATGTGCGCTAGGTAGAAGTCTACCAAGACAGGTCCCTTCTAAAACAAATACATTAGAATTAATCTGTGTTCTTCGTGACAGTCTGGCATACGCGGAATTGTATCTTACTCTGGTAGCAATTGTCCGTCGCTTCAATTTGATCCTGTACAAGGCTGAGCTTTCCGACATTGAGGCGGTTTGGGTATTGGTTCCTTGGGTAGCAGACTGAGGTACGGTTGGTGAGATACCCTTGATGTGTTGTTGGGGTGCGGGGTAACCTGCGGGCACTTTCGTCAGGGGATGGTGGCTGGGTAAATTAACATCTTATCATAGATATATAAATTGAGAAAGATCCCGTAATGACCAAGAGAAAAAACATTTACTATTCTATGGGGTATCGATTGCATTCTCAGGACAGTAAACCAGCCCTTGAAAAGAAAGGTCACAAAATAATACTCGCCTTTGAGACTCCGCGCTCCTGTAAAGAGATTTGCGCCCCGTTCCTAGAAGAAGACCCCCAAAAAACTGTAATACAGATGTATAATAGCGCCTCTATCTAGGCAAGTTCTAAGCCTTGAAAACTGAACAGCTTTTGCGCTGGTTATTTTGGATCGACTATTATCTAAAACCGATATTGACAATAGAGCATTAACGTATTCATCTCTTTTTGTTTTTGCCTTTGGCCTTCTGTACAGGCTGAGCATGATTAAACTCCTTGATGTGATCGAAAAGCTTATTTTTCGAAACAAACGAGTCGCTGCAAGCCACGCATTTGAACTGTTGGTTGTAAGTATCATTCGAGATCTCAAATTCCGGGGCGGGGCTTACTTCTTGGTCCTCTTGTTCCTGCTTGGCTTCTTTAGCAGCTCGCTTTGCTCTCTTCTCTTTTGCTCTTCCGAGTTTTGGTGTGCTGCTGTCTCCATCACTTGCTGGCTTTTTGGCTGCCTTCTTGCTTCCCTTCTTTGGGGTCGAAGTTTCGGCAAGTCCATCTAGTCTACTTTCAACTTCCTTTCTCGGTGCGTATTCGTCGTCGTCATCCACCTCGGAAGAAGCAGAAGGTGAGTCAAGTTTATCTTGGCTATCAACCGCTCTCGAAGGTATGTTGTCTGACGCTAATAGACCATCCTTGATTTCTGCTTCCAGGGGTTCCTCTGACTTATGGTCTAAATCCTCTACACTAACAGTCGTAGCTTTAGTATCTGCATCTTCGTTCTCTGAATCGAGCTCCAAGTTTTCAAGATCTGACATAGGGTTGGATTGGGTACCAGAGAGGGTATCGAGACCCAAGCGCTTGTTTTCTTTTCTCATTTCCCGCTGTATTTGTTGCACAGCTTTGATATGTTTCTTGCTCTTCTCGTGGGTTTCGTATTGTTTCTCGCTCTTGAAGATCTTGTCACAAACAACACATTCGATGTGTTCTACTTCAGATTCCTCGGATTCTGACTCTGTAAATTCGTCCTCATTCGAATCTTTTGACTGAGCCCAACTAGGGAGAACGTGATCTTGGAGTTTGGCCTGATTTGCGGCTCGAGATCGAGCAGCCTGGGCTGCAACTGCATCTCTAAGGATTTTCTGGCGGTCCTCTTCGGACTGAGAGTTTGGTATGTATCTTGGATCGCGCTTACGTACAAAGGCCACAAGAGATCTAACGGCATCATTGAATTCCTGGATACCCTCGTTTCTGAACCGCTTGTTCTCCTTCTCGATCAATCTACGGGTGGCTCTATCGGGAGCATCAGAAGTTCTGTAGACGTCCTTCCACGCGAAAGTCTTGTCTGTTGAGAAGCCCATCCAAACACGGTAAAATTGTTTGGCAGACTCCTCGTAACTGTCTGAAGCCTTTCCAAAGTCCGGGTAGGATTTTACCTCTTTCCCCTCCCAGTCACATGCAGACCGTTCCTCGTCAGCCAAAGTAGCAAAGGTCTCGCGAAGAATACCATAAAAGCCATTGGGAGAATCGGTAAATGGAACGCTGCTGTTGAACTTGGAAATCAAGCTTATAATATCGCCGGCACTGGTCAAGCGGATATTGTGCTCGAAATGGTCTTCCTCGCCGCCGTTGTCTCCTCGTAAGATGGATTCTCGGTGCGAGTCATACCAGGCACGCTCTTGAGGATCTGAAAGCACCTCATTGGCCGATTGAACTTCCGCAAATTTGATTGTGGCATTTTCGACGTCCCCATAGTTGCGATCTGGATGAAGTTCCAGCGCTTTCTTTCGGTACGCCTTCTTGATTCTGCACACTGCAAATTAGCAGAGGTCGGACTTGAAATAACGGGGAGCAGGATGCCCACTCATCGTCTGTTGCATGTCGGTCCACCCCCAAAACTTCGTAGTAACATCTCTTGACCGGAGTGGAATTGCGGGCTTGGGAACCTGCGCCGCCAGTGGAGGAGGACTGCTGACCCATCGTGAATCCTGTTACAAGCTGCAAATTTGCAGTTGCGTGGAGGGACTGTGCTCGATATATGTACGACTGTTGAGGTGTGGTAATTAATAACGTATAGGGTTCTTATTAATGTGGCGTTGAGACTCTTCCCTGGTAGTTTTTTGGTGATGCTTTTTATGAGTCGAAATGACACATTTGTGTGGCTGAATACCAGGGCTGCAAAGAAAGCGGAGCGGTTTTCGGTCGGGCCGAGTGATGGGCCGATGAAATAGTGAGCCGTAACTTCGGCACTCGGTCTAGGCCAATCTAAGCTAGAATAGCAGCTAGTCCGAGAAACATGGATGCTAACGGAACGTGAAGTATCAAAAAGAGTTTTTTCATCAACTCGGTCACTTCCACAAAGATTTGAACACAAACGCAGCTATCTGCTCTATCAGGTCACACCCAGCACCGAAACGTATCACCAACTTGCCCTCTAAATACGCTAAATACTGTAAATCGGAAGCTTATTTAGGAAGACCACCGGAATCTCCTCCGCTCACGAGGCAGCCGCCACCGAGCTGCACCTGCCGCAAGAGTCACCAAGGTTCCAGCTGCAACCCAAAAAGCTTGAATAACTTCAAGCATCATGGTTAATGCTGCGCCAATCCTTCATACTCACCTTACACTCGCAACTCTTTACCAGTAATCCAAATTAGTTTCTACCCGTCACCTATTTAACTAATTACCATCTCAATCATAAGCAACTCTTCATTTCTACCACGAAGTTATTATAGGACAAGGGCAGCGTTTGCCCTCCACTCCGCGGCCTTGGCCATTGCCCGTTAAACATACCCTGGGCTGTCGTAATGAAGTTCGCCCACTCATTCAAGGCGGCTCTAATCCAAGAGGGCTACCCATCACATTGGGTCGATTCCGCTATTCCATACGCTCAACTCAAGAAGATCATCAATAAAGTTACTTTGGAGTTGAGAAGTTTAGGCTTGGATCCGGAGGTCCTTGCTCAGCTGGTGTCCCAGGTCGATCCCAGCTCCCCGATACCCAGTAACGACAGCGGTGTTGCTTTTCAATATGATTTTGACGGTAAGTAATCCCGGAAGAGGATGGAAGAGAATCTCACACGCCAAAACCAACCAGTTCTGACGTACGTTGCATAGGTGACAAACGATTATTCCAACCGAAACTCACCCTTTTACTTCGAGATGGACTTGCTGTAGATGCTACGCTGTCTCCTGACACGAGAACCTATCTGGAAAATCTGGTTTCGCAACAACGAAGTAATGGAGGTGCAGTACGTGGTGTTGAGCCTACAAGTGAAGAAAAGTCCGAAGACGAGTAAGTCGCCATTTAGTTGTTTTGCTTTCTTTCGTGAAGTTTTTCATTCCTGTTTACGACAAAATCTTCTTCTCTTCTTTGTCCATTCGAAGAGGACGTCTTTCTGGACAACTGGGTTGCAAGGATGAATTGACCGCTTGATGTCACGAAGATATGCTTCATACTCTAGTTGGTATTGTGTGTTCATCACAACAGAGCAGAATATTCCATCTCACGCAGTAATGAGATTAGAGGGTTGTTGAGGACGTTTCCATCTATGGAGACCGGTTTGCAATTTGTCTACCACAAAACACATGGCATCGTCACTGACTTCTCCTACAGAGGCTTATCAAAGATACCATTATCGAGCGCACCAGGCGTCCATCCAAAAATACAAAGAATCGAGGTGCCGTTAACTTTCGATACCGAATTCTTTCAAAAGTTGCAAGATGAAGTCGAAGTTCTCGATGATCTTCAAGCCGGAGAACAGAAAGCACTAGAAGGCGAGATTACCGCTCTTTCAAACGAGATCGCAACTTTGTCAAAGCCATCCAAGTTCAGTAAAACAGATTTGTACAGATGGAGAGAACTTTTCGACATCTACCTCCAAGCCATGGTGTTCTTTTCCAAACATGAGTTGGACCACGGGAGTAGAGACAGTGCCTCCGCTGCTAAACAACTACAATGGTTCCAAGGAGAGGTTGTGCGCAGGCAAATTGTTTCATCTTTCAAATTACCAGCGAGTCACCAAGCTCTAGAAAGATTCGTCAAGATCAATATCACGTTATTACGGAGTCTCAAGTTTCAAGAGATCAACCAAATGGCAATCAACAAAATTCTCAAGAGTAAGACCCATCCCTCTCTGGAAGATCCAAATGGCTGATTTTGGTTGTGTTAGAGTTCGACAAGAGAACACATTTAGGTGCAAAGCAGAAGTTCCCCATGCTCATCAGTTCAGCAACTACAATGTCCCACGACATGGCAAAAGAAGTTTGTTCCCAAGTTTCTCAAGACTTGATAAAAAAGGTACCGCAGTTGGATGATTATATGTGTCCAATATGTTTTACTATTGCTTGGAGGCCGGTCCGCATGAAATGTAAACATGTTCTTTGCATCAGTTGTGCCGTGACTTTGCAACGAAAAAGACAGAGGTTTTGTCCTCTGTGCCGAGGGGATGTCATTATGGAGGCCGACGCTGGTCAGTAGTTCCAAATCCTTTCTTTTGCTTTACTCCAGTTTGTTTTTTGTATTGGGTTTACTAACTGAATGGAATAGATAACATCGATCCCGAACTTGAGAAGTACCTCGAGAAATATTTCCCCAAAGAGGCACGCGAGAAACGGATTGCGGTGGAGACAGAACGGGGGAAAGAACAGTTTGGAGAGGGTTATAAGCATCCTTCAGAACAAAAGTGTTTGGTGATGTGAGGTTGCACGAGCGAGAACATGTGGAGGATTAGCGTGAAGTGGTATTTGGCATGGACTGGTTGGGTTCAGGCGACCTATGGAAATGTTGTGAATGATACCCAGAGATAGATTTGACCTGAAAAGGTTCAATTCAAAGAGCGTATGAAACTAGAGACTTTGCCAATTAGCAAGTGTCAAGTGTATGATTTTGGAGTATTAATTTTTGGTTTGACTAGTTTTAGGGAGTACCCAAGAACGAGCGAGGAACGAGCGTCGAGCACAAGTTGTCTTGGTCGGCGCGGCTGCTAAGACCACCCCGTCACCTATTCCATATCACTTTTCCTAATCCCTCTAAGATATAGAAATAATACACTACAACCATGCTACTTCTCAAAGAGCTAAGCGTCATTGTTGTTGTGTAGTATTAGGTGACACATTCTTTTTTGATGGGGTTGCTCTGGGGTTGCTCTATACCGCGGTTTTGACCTCAGCCCTTACGCGACGCATTATTTGTGACATTAAATCATTCTTTTTAACCCACAATAATAATGATTTACCTATTATCTGCGTACTTATGAGCAAAAAGATGGCCATTTAGTGCGCTGTTAGCCTACTGTCAGAGTATTTAAGTCCACCTACTCGTACTCCCCCACCACTACTTCTTTTATACTCGGATCGAATGCTCCGATCCCGCGATAAGCGCTGCGCTCCGATTATCGTTACCCCATGATTTGAACTACAATGACAACATCAACTCCATATCTTACTCACGCCATCCCTCCATTTGAAACGTCCGAGTCTGAGTGAAGACAATCCGACCTGGTAGTCCGTCTTTCAAAACAAAGCCAACCTCGAGTCCCTCGTTTCTCAAACGCCAATGGCGTCCCTCAAAGACTCGGAATTGCCTCCTCGCACGATGAAGTCGATCAACCCCCCCAAGCTCATGGGCCTCCCCGACGAATTACTAGGGCAAATCGTGCGCTCCATATCACCCGACGATGTCATCTTCAACTTCCAACTCGTATGCAAGCGCCTCCACGCCGCGTGCTTCCAACCCTTGTTGTGGAAATATTATTGCCAAACCAGATTCAAGCACTGGGACCCGAAACATCGCATACAGCAGAAGTTGAAGGGACCAGTCCACGATGCGGATTGGAAGAAGCTTTATGTTCATAGAATGAGAACGGATGCGGAGGTTACACATCTCTTGGACGGGATCATTGGTGGACAGACTGATAGGATTAGGAAGTTTGGGTGGATTTCCGAGTTGGGGTATGATGCTAAGGATACGCTGCTGAGATATTGTCGCACTGAGGATTCGGCGGAAGATGTACTTGCCAGGAGGTAGGAAACACCCCTCTTTTTGCTTTATTCTTGTCTCTGACGGTTTGCTAGATATTATGCCAATTCGGCTCTCGACCATCTACATCGATCGCAGGCTTTGGCCGTGTGGCAGGAGGTTATGAATGGGGCTGTGGTGCCATTGGAGAGGGCTCTAGGATCTTTTGATCTGTTTGTGCTGCACGATAAGTCTGGAGATCTCTTGGAGGTATGAAACTAGCTGTGGCTGTTGGATTTCATTACTAACAGGTATAGATATCCCAGATTCTCGACGATCTAGCTGCGCAACTGCGGGCACAGTACCCCGAATTTGACGGTTTGACCACAAGGAAGAAGGCTCTTGTATTGGCGAGTTTCGTACTAGAACACAACCTCACAGGATGTGCGTCAGAAGAGGCATACCGAGATTTACAGAACAGTTTCCTTGGGGTCGCATTACAGGATGATGACCACCCTTCATTGCCATTGCTTTCCGTCGCCATATATTGCTGCATCGCAAAACGACTCGGTATAGATGCTCGGGTTTGTGGAGTACCACACCATGTTTACGCCATAGTATTTCCTCCAGTGATTGAAACCTTGGATGGCCAAGAAGTTCCAGCTGGTGGCAATGCTGGCGACGACACTAGCGACGACGCTGGCGACGATGCTGGCGACGATGCTGGCGACGACAGTAGAGAGTCAATGTACCTGGATCCCTTCCGATCAGACAAAGAAGTCTCTAAAAAAGACCTTCATAAAATGTTGGATTCTTGGGGGGTTACACGACACACCTACAGCCGAATGCTCAAAGACGCCCGTTTCAGCACCCTAATCCTTCGAACAGCTCGAAACATTCTAGCCTCAGTACAACAGTACAGAGCCAGGAATGCAGCTACACATGGTCTTACAATTATCCAAGCCCGCACCAACCCCCGCACTAACCCCTTCATCGATATGGAAAACGCCTTCTACGCGGCCCTGTGGTCAAATTTCATGTTCTCAAACAAACCAAACCCCGACTCAGCTACCTACAACCAACGCCAATTCATACCTCTAATTCTAGAGCGATTCGAACGTCTCTACCCAATGGACTTTGATTTAGTAGAACGATATATCTCTCCTCTCTTCAGCAATTCAGGGGACCAAGAAGCTCTGGATTTACAAGCTGCTTTGCGAGCCGTCGGCGTAGCAGACCAGACAGGGAAGCAAGTTCGAAGACGAGGTGTTTTTAAACGAGGTCAGCTACCTGCGAACGTGAATTACTTTGTGGGGCAGGTTTTTCGGCATAAAAGGTACCATTATCAGGGTGTTATTATTGGATGGGATGTTGAGTGTGGGATGGGTTCTGATTGGATTGCGAGTAATGGTGTAGACTCTTTGTCGAGGGGGAGACATCAGAGTTTTTACCATGTTTTGTAGGTTGCCCCCTCTCAATTCTGGTTCAATTTTGAAAATTAAAAATATACTAACTTGTGTACAGGGTGGAGGATGCGGGTATTCGGTATGTTGCGGAGGAAAACATTGAGATTCTTGAACCGGAAGCTGCTCCGAAGTTATTGATGGATCTGGCGGGGAGGTATTTCAAACGGTGGGATGGCGACAGTCGGAGGTTTGTCTCAAATATTCGGGACGAATATCCGGATAATTGATGGGATGGGTGAACGGGGTTGTTGAATAAAATACTGAATAATTTGCTTGATTTTGTGTCTACATATGGGATGATCTGGTATGATTTGATTCACCAATTATGTTACTATTTTATTGGATTAAGGGACTCTAGTAACTTGAACTGTTAAATTAGATTGTTCGAGACTATTTGGAATATTTAAGTGTTACGTCATATAGAGTATAAATCAGAGACGCTCAAGTAGACAAAAGAGTAATAAAGTATTGATTAAGAGTTAAAAGCTTATCATTTAAAGAGAGTAAGTATAAGGCCTTATATACTAGTACGTCTAAAGGCCCCTTCTGTAGACCTACTGAGCTCGAGCTTGGCAGGAGTATGTGAAAAAACGTGACATTAAGTTCGGCAAATAA
Source organism: Hymenoscyphus infarciens (assembly GCA_001414345.1). Taxonomy (NCBI): domain Eukaryota; kingdom Fungi; phylum Ascomycota; class Leotiomycetes; order Helotiales; family Helotiaceae; genus Hymenoscyphus; species Hymenoscyphus infarciens. The sequence continues at coordinate 261,936 of LLCB01000032.1, read as the reverse complement.
AGTCTCGAACGCTTTAAAAGTATAGAATGAGGTGCTCAACCGAGTGATATTTGTTTATGATGAATATTCTAGAGAATTTAGAAGACTTGAGTTATTTCAATAACTAGTGGTTAATTGTGGCGAGTTTAGAGTATGCCTATACAAAAGTGGTGAGTAAAGGATCTGCTAGGGCTATTTAGACAAGATATTTTCTTCATGCGAGGGAAACTTGGCCCAGATTGTGGGAGTGAAGTGGAAATTCATATACCATTTTTGCTGCGTTGCGGGTTTAGAGCAGATGCTTACCACCAACGGGAGAAAGAGGGAAGTTCTGTAACTGGCTTTTAGGTTGCGATCACCAGGGAAGCACTATTTTATTCATATGTTTATTATTTTCTTGCTCCAGGACCCCCCTCCCCCCCTCCTCAATTCCAAGAGAGAAATCTCATATCACAGGAGCTTGGTTTTATACACACAAACCCCTAGATGCTCTCATAAGCACCAGGTCCACCACACCCCCTCTCAAGATTCAACCGACCACGTAGTTTTTAAGTACCACCGCCCTTTGCCAACTCATGTACAATATCCTTCAACACCCCCGCCTCATCAAGAGTCTTGACCGCCTCATAAATAACCCCGGTTTGGTCTCCCATCCTCTTCTCCATCTCCCTCTTCTCATCCTCGATCGCGAATTTCTCACTCCGATATTCTCCCCTGAACTGCTTCAATTCCTGGATGAAACTCTCGTACACGCTGATAAGATCCTGGACTTCAAGTCCCGCTTCATCAATCATATTTTCCGCCTCTTTTCCTAGACGTGATGTTTGCATGATTTCAGTGGTGAGACCATAATCTGGATCGGGCTCATTGGTTAGTGGTGGGGGAGCGTCGGGTGCGGAAGAACGCCAGGAGGGCTCGATTGCCGAGAGTCGTTCTTCAACTGCTAAGATGGATTGGGTTGTGCTTGCTATTTGGGAGGGAAAGGCGAGAAGGGGTGAGCGGCAGAGGGAGAGGAGGTTGAATTGCACACCGTCTTCTTCGTGTTGGGCTATGTGCATTTGGATACTTTCTCGGGCTACGGAAAGCCAGTTGGAGTTTGCGTCTCCGATATTCATTGGCTGGCGTTGTAGCCCGTCGAATCTCCATACTTTGCCCTCGATTGGGACGAAGGCGATGAAATGGTAGGCTAGGTCTTCGTTGTCCGTTACTTTCTTCTTTCGGCGGGATGAGGTGTTGGTGGTTTTCTTGCGTTTGGGGTTTTTGAGGGATTTTTCCCATTTCTCGAACTCGTTGTCCATGTGGAGATCTGAGTTTAGAACATCCATCTTCCTGAGGTGGGTTGTCAGTTATGAAGAATTTAAGACATGGGAAATGGGAAGTGGCTACCTTGCAAACGAGTTGTGTATGGTTCGTATAAATTTGTTTTCACTCAACGTCTTGCCACGATAAGCAGGCTTGAGCTGTTTGGTATCCTTCTTGAATTGCGTGAGAACTTCACCGAGTTCCACGTCCGGAGCGTTCATGACGATGTTCATAAGTGCAACTGTGGCGCATGCGTTGTGTGTTGTCTATATGTGATACGGTTAGCTGAGTTGAATGCAATGTCCTTGTATTCGTGGTCCGCTGGATTGAGACTCAAATGATGGTCCAAGATGATAAAACTAACCTGGTTTGCAAACCACACATGCCTTGGGCATTTTGACGTCTCTTCCGCATTCTCATCATCGTCCTCGTCTCTGTAGCGAAACAGGAATATGAGACCGTATACCGGTTGGCTGTGTCGAAAATTAGAGATTGACGAAAATCAACGGAGCAAAATACTCACGGGAGGGAAGCTAGCTCCATATCATCCAAAGAGAAAACCTCTTGGATCTTCACGTCTTTGACTCCATATTCCCTCAAGATATAGTTGAATATCATCTCATCAAGTTAGCCATGGCGCAAGAAATCTCATATCCATACGGATTGACTTACGGGATCGGACTCAAGTTCTACCCAGCCTTTCCAATCCTGCCGTTCTTCCAAAGTGAGAGGTCTCATTCCTTCGGCAATAGCTGCCTCGTTCATGCCATCGTCTTCTTCATTGTAAGAAACTTTAGTTTTTCGTTTTCTCTGAGGTCGCGTCGACGGACTTGGTATCTCAACCACTGGCCTCGTTCTCGTTGGAGAATTGGCTTCATCGCTCGGGGCACTGGAGGAGTTCCGGACTTTGTTGGAGCGCCTCGATGAACTTGAAAATGGGGCTTTGGGGGACCCGTCCTCCTCATCCACATAAGGAGTGTCCTTCGGGTCCTCCATGGTCATAACCATATCTTCCATCATGATGAGAATTGACTTTGTGGCAGTTTTTGGAGAGGTGGATGGTCTTGTGAGTGGCTTTGAGATTTCGTCGGAAATTTTTGTCAGGATTTGAGATGACGTTGGCTTTAGGATGAATATTGAATAGTATTCACCACTCAAATATGATGAGGCGTGAATACTATACTTTAAACCTGAAGGCGGCAAGGTGCAGCCTCGCAGCCAGTACTTATCAGAGCAGTGTCAAGGCATCTCTGCCTCACAAAGCCATCAGAAAGAAGTCAGAGAGAGACAAACAAACTAGTTCTGTACAAACAAATGAAACCACGGTGCTTTCAGTTTGCATGTAGAGGGGATTGGGCTTGTGGCAAGAATCAAAGAAGTTTCCAGCACCACAAAACAGGCAGAGGTTTTCAGTATCAGGGGAAGTATCAGAAACAGCTGGCTTGGATTAGTTTGAGTAGCGGAGGATGAAAAGGGGGGAGGGAACCTGCAGATGGGACTGCACGTGGTTTCGTTTGGCTTGAAGCAATTCTAGGTTCTCAAGGTTGAGGAGGAAAAGCGGCGCCGAATATCAAATATTGAGGTAGATTACGGTAGATAGGCTAGCTAAGCTACTGAGACTATCCCAATAATTTAGTTTTAATAATACGCTTTGATCTATTTTAGAAGAACAAGATATCTCTGATTTCAATGTTAAAAGATGGGACATTTACATCTACTGGATGCCGCTTTTTCTGTCTGAGCAGGGGTTCTAAAAACGCGACACGCGCAACTACCAAAACCCAGGGAATAGTCAACAACAACACCACCACCAACTCCTCGATTCGATTCGATTCGCATTCGCATCGCACAACGGCAACCCATCTCTGCCGTCTCCCAGATCTTTTGCGGTTGAATTATTCCCAGCATACCTCCAAGACAACTCCGCCATCATCACCTATACCGAAAGTGCCTATAGCTTGGAGAGCATGCGATTGTCATGAACGGCACTCCTCGTCTGCGGTCGGCGTACCCCTCGACCCCTGGAACTGTTGGTCGAGGAGGAGGCGGAGGAGGAATTGGTGGCAGCAATGCGAATAGAAATGGGAGCCCCAGTGGGCAACGAAATTCCCCTCGCCCTTTGCGAAGTATAGACGAAATCGGAGGCACAACAGCAGCACCCCCGAGCGAGCCCTTGATTCCCACGAACCTGATCGATGCGCCGAGCCAGCGTATGTATGCGCTTGCCATATATGGTCTCCTTCTGGTATACCGGCTGTACGACTGGTGGACGTTGGTGGAGGAGGATACAAGTTCCCTCTGGCTATTTATCAAGTGGGGCATCATTGATTTTGGGTTCATTTATGGGATCCCCATGTTGAGGATACCATGGCTGGAGTGGTCAGATTCGACAAAATTCATGGCATCTCTTGTTCATATTGGCATAGATGCCATGCTGATGTTTAGGATACCAGTTAGTTTCTTCCCAGTGCTCGGTTTACATTCGCTAATCCGCATTTTTATAGCTCCCAATCGAAGGATGGCTTCTTTTGATGACCAAAACGCTCTTTGATAGGGAGATGTCGATTTCCGAGAACAGCGTCCGCCCAGCAAGCATCCTAAACAATGCCTCCTTGATCATGGGTAAACAAATCATCAACATTTTGCCCGAAGGGTATGTTTTCCTCCATATCAAACAAATTCTATTCATTCTAACATTTCGTAGATCCGTCACCATGAACCCAGACCAATTACCATTCTGTATTGGCAGTGGACAACCTACGGTCAAGATTCCAATGCGATTCAACCAAACCAGGCCCCAACACATCGAGCTCCTCCGTTTCGATTTCAATACAAATACAAACGAGACCATCACTTTGTCAAGTAAAGAAATGAGGCACCCTGTCTCAATTGATGATGATGTGAGCATAATCAACTACGTCGCCAAGAAGCCCGGACTATATCGGTTGCAAAAGGTCGTTGATAAGACAAAGTTGGAGGTCCAGCGAAGAATGTCAGATACATTGGTTGTGGCTTGTCCAAAAGGAAGTGTCAAATCTTCGGTAGCCAATAAATGTCAAGGTGATCTTTCAGATCTGACCATGGAAATTGAAGGAACGCCACCACTCAAGGTCGTGTATAGACGCACTGCCAATTCCGACCAAAGTATTCATCACTTTCAGAGTATCCAGCCAGAGAACTTCGCCTCCCCATTGCTTGGCTCTACACGGTCCAGTACACTGGTCGTTCCCGGCAACACGGATGTTTCATGGGCACAAGCACATCGCATCAGTGTTCCCCTGAATGAGTCTATGATACCAAGTGGACGTTGGCTATACTCGATTGATGAGATCCACGACGCAATAGGAAATGTGGCAAATTTTTCATCTGGCTCGGAAGATGGAGAACACAACTATCCAAAGGGGGTCCACCTGGAACAGGAATTCATGGTTCATGATCGTCCAATTGCTCGTTTTACCAGCTGCGATTCCCAACACCCTCTGAAGGTTGCCAATGGCAGAGCTGCCCCACTCCCTGTTCAATATAACCCTCAAGGTCGAGCCCCTGATGACATCTCACATACTCTCACATGGAAATTCTCTCCTCTGGATTCCTTGACCAAGAATGGGGACCACGGAGAAATGGCTGTGGAGGAGGAACACCTTGCGAGAACTTTGAATGACCGTCCAAAAATCCGGCTACCGGGTTTATATACCTTGTCCGGCGTCAAGAGCAAGTTTTGTGATGGTGAAGTACAGGAACCAGCTTCATGCTTGCTTCTCAATCCCCCAGAACCTCAGATTTCCATCAGCGCTGAAAACATCAATGATAAATGTGCTGGAAAGCCAATTGGTTTGCTAGTTGACCTCGATCTCATCGGTACACCACCTTTCCTGGTCACATATGACATTACCAGTAGGACGGGAACCGAATCAAAGTCTGCTAGGATAAGTGGCCTACGACACCAATTGGAGCTCAAACCAAGAGACGCTGGCCATTTCATCTACCGATTCACTTCAATCGACGATGCTGTCTACAAGGGACATTCGTTGGCTGGTAATGATTTGATATTAGAGCAAGATGTTAAACCACCAGCATCTGCTATGCTGAGGGTTGCGTCAAAAAATATCGATGCATGCATCGAAGAGCCTGTGCAAATGGACGTTGATTTGTTCGGAGAAAAGCCCTTTACGCTGGAATACGAGCTTGTTCACAACGGGAAACGCGAAAAGTTCAAGAAAGCTAACATTGAAGAGGATGCGTACAAAATCCAGACGGATGCATTGCTTAATGGTGGCGAATACTCCTTGGCGCTTACGAGTGTTCAAGACAAGACAGGTTGCAAGATTTTCTTGAATAACGCTGTCAAGTTTAATGTTCGACGTCAACGACCCAAGGTTGCATTTGGTCAAATCGAAGGCAAATACAAGACTATTGAGGTCGAGGGTCAGTCAGTCAGATTACCTCTTCGCCTTTCCGGACAAGCCCCATGGACAATTACATACCGCAATGTCAACGATACATCCGAACGACACTACACCAAAATCGCAAAATCCACCAACGACTTTATCTCTGTTGATAAGAATGGCATTTTCGAGATTCTCGATGTTACTGATGAGCAATGTCCTGGAACAGTTGAGCGCAAAGCATCCACATTTAAGATTGATTGGGTTGCCAGACCACAAATCAAGGTAGCAGATACGGCTGTCCTTGTCCCAGATGGCTTGAAGTGGCTCAAGCGGGAGGTGTGTGAGGGCGATATCGATGCGGTGGAGGTGCATCTCACAGGTAAGAAAGCCGTGGCATTTTGACACATTGACAAAACTAATTGAATTTAGGCACCCCACCATACAACGTAAAATATCAAGTACGCCATAAGCCAACCCAAGGTTCAGGCTCTATCATCAACAAGGAGTTCGAGGCCGCTCTTGGCTTAGCAACGATTTCAATGGAAACGAGCAAAGCCGGAAACTATGAATATAAGTTTGCTGAGTTATCTGACGCTTTATACGATCACAACTCGAAACAATTCACACCATTAGTTTTGGAGCAGAAGGTCAATGGTAAGCCATCGGCTCATTTCGTCAAGCCTGGTCAGTCCTACAAATACTGCAAAGACGAAATCGATGGAAACGAAGTTATTCCCATCCGGCTAGAAGGTGTCCCACCGTTCCAACTCGAAATTGATATCAAACACCAAAGTCACTCGCGCCCCGAGACTGTAAAGATCGCCAATATCGAGTCGAACCAGTACAATTTCAGAATGCCAGAGGCCGCTCGTTCATTGGGCATCCATCAAGTTAGTGTTCGTAAGATCCGAGACTCGCGAGGGTGCCAACAGAAAACCGAATATGGAGCGCCTCATGTTCAAGTCCAAGTTTATGATGTTCCTACCATCTACCCAGGGGAATCGCGGGTTGATTATTGCGTGGGTGAGAGAATCTCATACACCCTCTCCGGATCCGCGCCCTTCGAGATTCATTACACCTTCGAAGGCTCAGACAAACGCGCCAAATCCCCTAGCACAACATTCCGTCGTATCGCCGAGAAACCCGGAAACTTCACCATCACGGGTGTCTCTGATAGAGCGTCGGAATGCAAAGCACGAACCAAGATCTCCAAGATCATCCACGAGATGCCCTCTGTTAAAATCAGTCAAGGAAGACAGGTGGAAGTCGATATCCACGAAGGTGGTGAAGCGGAGATCCTCTTTGAGTTTTGGGGTACACCACCCTTTGAGTTTACGTACACGAGGAGTACGAATGCGAGAAAGGGGCAAAAGAGTCAGGTGCTGGAGACGAGACGGGAGGTTAGTTATGAACACAGTATGAGCGTGAGGAGTAGTCAGGAGGGAACTTATGAGGTTGTCGCTATCAAGGATCGCTTCTGTTCTTTTTCTACACAGAAGGCGGACCCGGGGAGTAGGCAGAAACTTTTGCAGTTCTGAGGAAGTGAGTGAACAGTGAAGGGAAGGAGGAAGGGAGGAAGGGATGGGGAAATTTAGGATGGAATTGATCATAGCGCGGCGTTATGGGATTTGTGTTTGGTGGGCTACCTTTTTCTTTTGTTTTGTGTATGGTATGTAATGTACCTATATTTCATCCCTTTGCTATCGAAGGGATGGGGAGTGGAAAATGAAAACATTAGATAGATAAACGAGGTGGGTGTACTTGATGTGAGTGCTACGGTTCTTGCTTTGATTTTCTTTAGCCATTTATTTAATGTTGAATTTATAAAATCATTTTTTTAACGTTGGAAATGCGATTGCAACAAAAGAAATTCGCGGATTCTGAAATTGGCATGGTAACAAAAGAGGGTTTCTAGCCGCGAACCCTAGAAATGAATATTACGTACTAAGACACAGTGGGGAAAATGAGCTAAAGATATTAGTAGATGTGCAAGATACTAATTCACAATAATACAGCTTGAGGAATGGTTTTCTTTTGTTTCCGTAGAGAGATTCCCAAATTACTACTAGTTGCAATTTGTACTAGGAGAATGTGTAGCACGTGACTAGCGTTTTCACCGAGGTGGCTTGGTAGGAGTTTACTTATGGATAACTGGTGGTTTACTCACCCGTCAAGAGTCCGTAAATATTATATTATGAGTGTGAGAATATGAATACTCTAAACCTCCTGGAATAAGAAGAAGTAGGCCGATTATCCGCAAGGTATATAGCTAATTAGAAACCTTTATTTAACTCCAGAGGAGCTGATAAAAACGAGAGAATTAGAGATATATATACGTAAGCTTACCTACTTTAAAAGTAACTTTACTCGTAAGTAAGCCTACGGTTCGAAGGTACGCTTATGGATTTCAAGATAGTAGATAAGCTAATAAATTACAAGTAAGCTATATATTTTCAGTTGGCGAGTAAGGCTATTACTTTGTAAGTAAGCTAACGAATTACAAGTAAGCTGCAAATTTGAGGATAGGAGTAAGCTACTAGTTTATAAGTAAGCGATATGTTTTTAGTTGAGAAGTAAGATTTGTAAGTAAAAGCTACTCATTTTAGGTCGCTGTCAAACAAGTCCCGTGTGATCGTAGTATGAGGGGATGCTACGACCTGAGTTTCAATACTTCACTTACCTAGTATATTTATTATAACACAGAATTCAATTCAATAATAGGTAGGTTCTGTTCTCAGTCCCAGATAACGGAGACATCTAGTCTAGTCTAGAGTCTAGACCCCCAAAGATCTCTGCCCCACCAGTAGATTTACATGGATACTTCCCAGTTTTCACCGCAGAAACTTTTGCAGAAAAATTCAATTTTCATTGGATGGAAAATCATCTCTTCGATGATTGGCTACGGATCAAGCAACGGGCCGAGGGCCAACGCGAAAAGAACGCGAAAACGCGTATCCTCTTTACCCGCCCCCAATTTATTTTCGTCTCTTCGCAAAGTGCTACCCTATCAAAAGAGCAAAACAAAAAAAAAATAGGCAAGAAACTCCAATCATGCTCGCGACAACTCATGCATCTCCGTCCTCATGCTCGCGATGCGCTGGCTCCTACCTCGCTGGCCATAACAAAAAACAAAAGAAAAAGCAATAGTCCATACAACATTTTTCGCCGAAAACTCCCAAGTTTGCGCCCGCGTCCAGATTTCCTGTACCCCCAATTCCTGACAGAATTCTCGCTCTGCTTAGCAGTACTCCATAGGCCTTAGGTACCTTTCGTACCCTGAAAAAAAAAAAAAAGAGAACAGAAGATATTTCTTTTACCCGTCCCATATTCTTGTGAATGAAAATCCCAAGTTGGGTCAAGTCAATCCATAAATACACCATGTGGGCAACATTATAAAAGCGTTCATATCTTATACACAGTACCGTAAATCGAAAGAAAGAAGAATTTGTAGTCAAAACCACTTCACAGAAGCAAGTTTGACTTGAAAGAAAGTTTTGTTCATCGCATGAGGTCTCCGCCAAGTTGCATTCCGAGACCAGTGTGCTTGGATTGATTGGAGTTTTGATCTCTTGAACCATTGGGACTTGCGGATGAAAAATTTTCAAAGGTGAGACGACGTCGTGCTACTGCCAATGGTGTCTTGTTGGTTCTTGGGGTCTTTGGCCAGGTCTTTTGTGCGGGACTGGGAGTGATGTTGACGAAGTCGCTAAAGTCAAAGGTTTGAGATGGGGTATTGGGACCTCCAAATATTGATAGAAGGCCTGATCCACCGGGGGTCGTCATCATGGATGAGGGTAGGGGGGAGCTCTTGGGTGGTGGAGTGGATGGTGGTTGCATTCGGGAACGATTTTTAGGAACAGCAGGAGAAGGGGATGTTGCGAGGTAAAGTAGTAGATCTGCCTCTTCTTCGCCTGATTTGCCATTCTTGTCTTTATTTCCACGGCCGAGGCTGCTTCGGTTGCGCATAGGAGGTGGTGTGGTTGGAGGGGATGATCGTATGTTGAATGAGTGAGCTGGCAAGTTTTCCTCGTCGTCTGATAGGGCAGCAAAATGGCTTGAGAAATCGTGAGATGAGTCCCGGTAGAATGATACATTGGGCCCAGCAGAGGTGGTGAAGTGTGTTTGCTTCCGAGGTTTGATAGGTGAAGATTGCGTCAATTGACGTTGGTCTCTCCATGTGGAGTTGAAGGATCTGCCAACAACAGGAGAAGAACGAAGTCTCTTTCTTGAACCCGAACTGGAACTTGGAAGGTCGACACTATTGTGATAAGTGCGTTTTCGGGAACCATTGCTGCCTCCACTTCCACTTTGTGAACGAACGTCATCGGAGAACAGGGCGGAACCTTTCAGGGGCGAGCTCATGAGTTGCCTGGCGGAGGGGTAGCGAAATTCGGAACCGGTGCTCGAGGAAGAGTCTGAGATCATATCGCCGCTAGACGTTGGTCTTCGTAGTCGTAGTTCCTCGTCTACTCGGGGTTCGATTGTGTCAAGGGTGAGGTCCTCCCAGCCCCGATTTGCCTTGTATTGAGCCAGCGCCAGTCTTGTCTTGAGTTTGCGGCCAATCTGCAGAGAAGATAAGGTTAGAAGCTGTTGTGCGAATTCGTTTGGGGAGAGATATGATTACCTTGCCCATCTCCGCTCTGCGCAGCACCTTGTCCACCACCACTTCGGGCTCCTCTTTTTTCTTCCACGGAGAAGACATTGTTGACCTACGACCTCCAGTAAATCGCTGTTCGTATTCCGAGTTTGTGGAGGCTGGTAGTGCGGGAAAGAATTGTGGTGAGAGCCTGTATCGGGGCAGAAAAAGGTCGGCGTCAAAAGTCGCTGGTGGAAATTCGAGACGGCCGGGTTGTGGTTGGCTGTGGTGTGTGGTCGGTCGTCTGGGAGAAGGTTGTGGGGTTGGAAGTTGAAGAGGAAGAGGGCGCTTGTGCGTTGCGATAAGATGTCGAGGTCAGGCCACCACCAAAGAGTCGCGCATTCGCAAGAACTCCAGACTTCAATTCTGCTCGTTCTTTTGGATTGAAGTGAATTGAGAATTGAGAGGGAAGGGGGTTGGTTGGCATTCCAGCCGCCGCGGGAAGAGGAGCAAGCGAGCACAGTTGGTGTTGTAGCCAATCATTGCACGATTCAGAGGTAAGGTACACCAGGTTCACCAGGTGCTTTCCGCCGGCTATGTGCATTTGACCTGACATTACTTGGACAAAGTTTCCGTATCCAAATACTATTTGCGAAGTGGGCAATTCTCTGAAATGAATTATATAGAAATCCAAATCTCAGATGTTTTTCTACCACCAATTCTTCTCTTGAGTTTGTTGAATATTGTTGCTTCCTCTTCGTACTGGAGAAGCGACCCCCGCCAATAGTTCAAGATGCCCGCCTATAATCGGATTCAGCTTCTGCTAGACCTCCTTCTCTTACTTACTCGCAGTTCAATTAGTATTTGGTTAGTAGAGTCGTCTGATTTCCAGTTGCGAGTCACTTCCAGGACCGTTTTTACTTAGTCGTCCGCCAAAGACCGTTCGGAACTCCTTAGGTAGCTACGGATACTACTAGTACCTTGAGCACCCAACGAACATGTACTTTTTTTAGTTGGCTTGTTCTTCGGCCTGCTCTCCGAACGGATCCCTCTTATCGAATTGTCTCTCGGTCTTTGACAGGCATTCGGGTGGCCAATCTCAGTTGGTGTAGCATGGCAGTTAGGCGAGAGATAGTGCTGATGTCAACTTGTACGAAATCCAACTCCCCACCAGCAATTTCTCTTCAAGAGTCAGAGAGTTGGAATACAGGACATGTTGTGGTCTCAAAGCCACGTAGGTACCAAATAGATTAGAGAAAATGCATACTGTAGGCATACTGTAGGCATACTATAAGCATACTGTATACTGTAGACTTGCGGATCAAGGCAAAGATAGACATGTGGCTAGGTTACAGAACAGTTTGCTATGTACTTCGTCCCAGGCATAACAATTACTGCAGATTTTGTGGGCCACCAGGGTTTTTGGCCGATTTTCATAGAGGGTTACTTCGCTTCTGCAGTAATTGTTATGCCTGAGACGAAGTAGTTGAAGGTTGTACTTCGACCCTTCGACCCTACCTACGCACCGCATTTATCATTTATGCAGAGCAGACCTAAATATAGCCTCAGGAATATGCACCATACTCCTCTGTGCCTCTATCAAAAGCATATCTGTGCAGTTACAGAGCGTACTACATGCTTGGCGGGGAGATTCTACATGAAATGTTTCTCCAGTTCTCATGCCGGAAGCACAAGTGTTGGTGCACTGCACTGCTTCTTCTCATGCACATTTTAAAGACTTCAAGACTTCATATCGGGCCGCCTTGAACCCGACTTGAAGCTTTCTCTGTGGTCTTCGGCTTCTTCCCATTCTCGGCCGGTCCCTGCGCTACCGGGTGCGGTGCTCTCCAAATTGCGCCGTTCAAGTTTCGTTTCAGCGCAACAGCTGGCGGCCCCTGTAAAGCGCGTCATCGGCAAGGATCTTCTCTTTTCTCCACCACGCAACTCCACCTCAATCTTCTCTACTGGCAGATTTGGCAGGCTCGATGGGCATTTGGAACCTGGATACTACCTGGATACTACCTGGATGCTACCTGGATACTACCTAGTTTTCTTACGAATACACGTACTTTCCCCTCCAGCGCCCGCTTCGTCCTGCCTCTCGCATCCTGCCTCTTGCCTCTTGCCTCCACGGACCGCCAGAGTCCACCTGCACAAACTCTCCTCTCCTCTAGCTTTCAGTCTTCCAGGTTGTTTCTTGACTGCACACTGCACTGCTCCTGCCATATCATATTACCGTTATCGTTGGCCAACACGCCTCATGCGCCCGGCCCAGTCCTCTTCTCTCTCCCACCCACCACAACCTTTGGAACCGCACAATCACACTCGTTTGCACTTTTGGTGAATATCTCATTCCCATCACATCCCATCCCATACCATAGGTACCATACAGCATACTCGATTTCTCCTGCCTCAATTACGTCGACCGGTGTTCAAGCTTCCTCTCACATCACCTTTCTTCGCATCGACAGCCTACAGCTACAAGACTCGATCAAGCTACCACCCTCGGGGGATGCCCTTGGAATAGAATGGCACCCTCATTTCTCAAAGAAATTCGGAGACGCTCCAAGTCCAGTTTCCGAACAGATCGGAGTACGGATTCTAGCAACGCTTCCAACAATGAATCCACCGCTTCGATGCCCAAAAACAAATCTTCCTCAACGTTGAGCTCCGTCTACGGTGGTACCACCCCTCCCGCATCGTCTTTTTTGTCCAAATCACCCTCCGCGGGGAACTTACAACAACAACAACAACAACAACAACAACAACCACCTCAATTGGGCTCGCCTCCCCCACTACCAAACGTACGACCAACAGTCTCGGCATCTTCCAGTAATCGATACAGTGTGTCTGGCATGTCTGGCTTGGGATCCCCCTCGCCAAAATCCACCCTTCCCACCTCGCCATATGCCCCGCGGATCCTGTCAATCACAGACAACACTTGGGTATGCGCTTCTGATTCATGTGCAATTGTCGGTGTTGGAAGGATGAATCACTGACAAGTCGCAGGTCTACCAAAAGGTCCTCTCCATCTATGGAACGATAGCAGATCCCTCCACCCAGGCGTTGGAGGGCAATTTGACTGTGAGCCGACAAGACGATGCCTTTCCTCCCACCTACTGGCCTGTATCCGACTCGCACTTCAAAGCTTTGGTCTATCTCACGCCAGGTCCCAACCGATTACGCTTCGACTTCACTTCCCCCAAGCTCGCAAACAGCAATACTTCGAACCCCATTCATTCTTCCTACCTCACGCTTCATATGCTACCACCACAATGCTCGCCCCCGCTACAGCTTGTGATCCTCATGGCCAAGGATTCGCCGGGAACGTACGACGCGGTCCCAGCTCGGATAGAGAAGGAAGGTAATGGCCTAGAGACTGCCATCAAGAAATTTAGAATGGCGGCATATCTATGGCAAGCTTTCACGGCAGAACAGATGTATCGCAACAAGTTGGGCAGAAGGGTATTCCGAATGGAGGAGGAGTGGGTTACAGGAACGTCGAACATTCGGGACCGGGAGAACGGCACGATGAGAAGCGAGGCCAAGGTTCACATTGTTCGTTGTGACAAGACTGTTGCCGAAATACGAGATCTAGATTTGGCGCAACAAAACCCCAATGCCCAGAGGAGTGGAGAGCTATTCAATATCGCTTCAGAAGCTGTCAAAAGCCACTTCCAGTCGCTACCTGGGCAGAAACAGTATGTCTCGGTGTTGATCTTGGATTCCCACTGGGACACGGAAGCCCAGATGATTACAGGTCATGCTGCTCTCGGGGGTGGAGGCGGAGATCTTCAGCTCGCCATCTGCGGTTCTCATGCTTTGCAAAGCTATCCATCTTGCATCGAGGAAGTGGTGCCCGCATTCTCCGACTGTACACCTACCGATACCAACTACGTTGCCAATGATTGCCATGAATCCGGGAGCAATTGGGAGGCTGCAAATGTTGGAATTGGTGCTCACATGCACGAAACCGGCCATTTGTTTGGCTGCCCTCATGCTGAGAGTGGAATCATGCTTCGCGACTACGTCACATTGAATCGATCATTCACCACACGAGAGCCCTTCTCAACCAGGACGAAATCCAAGGGCGGCCTAGTCTTACCTAAAGATGAATGCACATGGCATCGTCTGGATTGCTTGCGCTTCAAAGGACACCCCTCTTTTGCATTACCGACGGATCCCCCAAGAGCAACTGACGATTCGGTTCAAGTGTGGCCTGCCGATGGTGGAAATGTCATTGTGACTGCAGCATCAGGTATTTCCTACATGGAAATTTATACACCAGGGGATGATGTCTGCCACTACTGGCAAGAATTTGGTGATGGCAATGGCAATGGGCCAATCCAAAAACAAATCGTCTTGACTGATCAAGATTTGAGATCCCGGATACCAGAGGATAAGAAGAAGACGAAATTAAAAATATCGATCAAGTCAGTAGCAGGGGGCAGTCATGAAGTGGAGGATTTCGGTCTGCTTGCATCTAAAGCATCCAGACTGAAACTTCAGAATGGACAAATGGCATTCAGAAGCAGCAAGCTTGGACTCTCACAAATGAACGGTTCTCAGCCACAGGAGCTCGTTTTCGACAGTGTGTTACAGCAGACCAAGGTTTGCACACAGGTCAAGGTGTATTCCGGATTTGCGCTGGATGGTATAGAGTTCATGTATGAGGATTCTACCAGTCAGTTGTTTGGTAAAAGGGGCGGGACACCCGGTGGGAGCGATTTCTTTTTAGGTATGTGGAGTTCTGATGATACTCTATTCATTCGTTGTGCTAACCGCTATTAGATACCCGGAGAGGTGAGGTCATTACTGGTTTCTATGTGAGGAGCGGATTTTGGGTGGATGGGATTGCGATTATGACTAGTCTTGGCAGAAAATCTGCAGTCTTTGGGAACCCATCTGGTGGTTCTGGGTAAGTTTTCAGTCTTTCTTTATTCGAGACTTGGAGCTGACGGTTTCTAGACATACTTTGATACCCCCGCGTGGATATAGCATTGCAGGAGTTAGCGGATCATGCGCGGATTGGGTGGATGGATTTGGTATCCTTATTACTCGATGAACATGGACGTTAAGAGTGGTTTTCAGTCATCAAAATAAACAAACAACCAAAGATTCAAATTTGGGCATTTCAACGGGTGGATAAGAGGGGCATGAACACGTATACCGCATAATTGTATAATTCTGAGCGGGTCAGATTATTCTGATTATTTTGAGTGGGCCTTTTGGCTGCTGGGAGATATCATAATTCAAGGGTTGGGCGAGGAGGTAAAGTAATGAGTCTGAGGGACTGAATCAATGTATATATCGTCTTCAGCCTGTTTTTTCGCGGGAAGGGAACCTGCGAGGGCTTCGGATTAAGCAACATAGAAATCCAACTAATGATAGAAAGTCTTCGTTGCTTTTTTCGGGGGATTTGGTTTTTGTGAGTGAAAGATCGAGTCGAGTCGAGAGGTCATTCCTTTCACCGCGGCCCCAGTTGCTCCTTCCCTCTGAACTCGACCCCTCCCTTGAAAGCGAAGCCTTGCGAAGAATCATTCTCGCGGGTTTCTCGACTTGGTCTTGGATCGGATCCTAATTCCATCCCTCCAGCTTCCAGGTGTTAAGGAAATGACCGTGGGCAGTGGTAAAGGGATATATCATAAACTTGTATTATTCAAAGATGCCCTGGTAAACAAACGACTTGAATTTTGATAATGAGGCTGGAGACGGAAGACCGAGCCAAGACATCTCTCAAACGTGATAGGTAAGGTACTCGAGTACACCTGAGTACACCTGGATAAGTCTCTCCTCTCCCGAAGAAGTGGCACAGACGGATTTCAACTTTAAGCCTCTTTTTCTGGGATTTTTCTTCTTGTGGGGGTGAGGAGGAGAGAAGGATGGATCGCTGAGTGGTTATTATTAGACATGTATCGCGAGGTGACGAAGCTACTACAAAGAGAGCTTAGGTGTAGGTTAAGTAAGATGTGAAAAATTATTTAAAGCCTCTTTTGAACCTTGGAAGAAGTATAAATCGGATGTGAGTCACGTGCACCTTCCGTTATCCCGCCCCTCCTTGTCTATGGTCGATGCCGAGCTATGCCAGAACAACGCAACACAACCCCCAAACATCAACATTGTCAAGCCTGCCCTTGGTATCGTCCAGGCAATCACAATATCTACACAGCGTAAGTGACACGATAGAATCAAAACCACCCAGTCCGAAACCACAACGAAGCTCCGAGCTCCTCCACCCGCCCCAGATTACCTGGGTTGTGTCCCGTCACTTATCGGAGTTCCCGTCATGAGAGTTAGCTCGCCATGAGTGACCTACAGAGACAATTTGCGAGAGCAAAGCTGGCCGGTTTTCCAGCAACTGCTCCTATACCCTTCAACGAGGCCGACGAGGAAGAGGAAACCGATCATTTCGAGACAGGTCTCAGCCTCGGCCCCCCGCCAGATGACGACTCTTCCTCTGCTTCTTCCGCGTCATCTGCCTCATCCACAGGCACAGTAATCCCTTCCTCAGATCAGAGATTATTTGCCCGTCCGCAAGGGTTGGTTCTCTCCAAGTTTTCTAATCGCCGCTAACTAAAAGACCACTCTTCAGGTCCCCGAACAAAAGAACGCTCAACCAAGTCCCATGGACAACCTATTTTGAACGCGAACTCTTCCTCGAATCCACCATAAATAATATTACCACTACCCATCATGCCTACCTTACCTCCCCAGTCGGTACAGCACCGCTCTTCGTTACACATCATGGGGCAGGTTCATCAGGTCTGTCTTTTTCCTTGTTGACGGCCGAGATACGAAAACGGCTACCCTCCGCTGGTGTGCTTTCACTCGATGCTAGAGGGCATGGCTCAACGACCATAATACCAGAGCCTGAAATATTAGATCTCAGTCTTGAGACGCTAAGTGCGGATTTTTTGGTGGTGATTGAAAAAACTAAAATACAAATGAAATGGGAATCATTACCTCCTCTAGTCCTTATTGGCCATTCACTTGGTGGAGCGGTAATCACAAATGTTGCAAAAGGTGGAAAGCTGGGAAGCTCTATCCTTGGATATGCCGTTCTCGATGTCGTTGAAGGATCTGCTATGGATGCACTGCAAAGCATGCAAACCTATCTGTCGACTCGACCATCGGGATTCCCGTCTTTGGAGTCTGGTATCGAATGGCATATTCGAACAAGAACGATAAGAAACTCTCTTTCAGCTCGAACAAGTGTCCCTCCGTTGTTGATATACAACGAGAACGCTGGGCCCAAACCATGGACATGGAAGACGGACCTTGCTGGAACCCAACCGTTCTGGGAAGGTTGGTTCATTGGACTTAGCAAAAAATTCCTTGAAGCACGCGGAGGAAAGTTACTCTTACTTGCTGGAACCGATCGATTGGATACCGAACTCACAATCGGTCAAATGCAAGGTAATCACCTCACATTTTTCTTAATGTTTTGCACCTCGAGCTCACATGAAGTTAGGCAAGTATTCGTTACAAGTGTTTCCGGAAGCCGGTCATTTCGTACATGAAGACCTCCCTGAAAAGACAGCCATGGTAATTGTTGATTTCTATAAGAGAAATGATCGAAGTGCCCTTGTACTTCCACCAAAGGTTTCTGAGCTATTAAAAGCCGGAAAGAAGGTTTGATCAAGTCCCCAACTTTCCTCCATCTTATCATAGGATCTTCAATCTCCGATCACAAAGATCCCGCCATACGAAACACTGATAGCTGAAGAAGGAGCCACAGTGTGGGTTGATGCTGAACCGACCGCCTGAGGTGAGATTTCCGAGAGTTGTACGAGAGAGAATCCTGGTCGGCAATAGATGAAGCCGGACTGTGTCTACCTTCATGTATGCCCCACCCAAGAGACAACCCAACAAACATATTCATTTTAAAACTCCCGTCGAATGAGTCACTGGTATTTTGATTGACAACATATGAAACTATCCCAAATTTTATGATTAATTACCAATACAAGCTCCTATGAGTGTGCCCCCTGCTCCGCATTCCCTCTGTGCAAGGTTCCGTATAATTATTTAACTTCAGCTTCTTGATTCGGCAGTCTTTTCCCAGCTTTACGTGATAATGATAGTAATACGGTGGAATCGACTGCCGGCGGGAAGGTCTGGGTGGTTGATACCCAATGAAACATTTCCCACGTGATGGGCTCGATAGGTACGAGAGATGCAAAAAGCAACAGTATCCCATTAGATTCTTGAGCGCTAACCTGCTAATGTTTTCAAATATGCATGCTCTAGGAATCGCAGAACCTCCCTGTTTCAGCCCCTTGCCGTCCAGTGGCTGTTTTTGTTGGACATTCACATAACGCTCAGGGGAACATCAAGCCTCAAGCCAGGCGCCTAAAATCCAAGGACCGGTAGCGCTGATTTTACGTCTTACCAGGAGACCATTCCATCTTCCCTACAAAAGCCTGGTACATTCCTTGTGGACAATCCACGTGAGAGATTTCTTGAAAGAGAATTTAAGACATTCAGATCACCCCTCATTCCACATTCACAATTTGGTTGCTGTGCTCAGGTTGCTATGTTTACAATTTGATTCACGAATTTTCTCTACAAGTAGCTTGGATTCTTCCGTCTTTTCACCTACCAAAGCCAAACTTCTTTTCCAGTCTTTACTTTCCCATCTTCCATCTTCCAACTTCATCTTCACTCCTTCCCAACAAAACAAAACTCAAGATGCGTTTCACCACTGTCGTCGCAGCTGTTGGCCTTCTCTCATCGCTTGCTCTTGGTTCTCCCCAACCTCAGACTCCTCAGTATGTCCCTCTCTCTCCCAGAGACTTTGCAGGAAGTGGGACTAATTCTAATTGATGTAGGCAAAGCAGCGACGTCCAGAACCAACTCGAAGCTTACCTAGAGGCACTCGTCACAGACCCAGCATTCAACTCAGCAATCTCAGCAGTGGCGACCGATACGGCCGCTTTGGAAAGCGTTACAAAATGGCAGGCTTCTATTACTGCTGCTGGTATGTCTTTTCCCCTCATCCCTCCCCCGGCCCCCAAAGATAAAACAGAATCTAACACCCCCCAAGCAGCAAAACAATCCGCCGTCCCCACCGACTACCTAAATGGCCTTCCAACGGGTCTCCGCAGCGTATTCGCCAGTGTCGCAAGCGCGGAAAACAGTATCCTTACCAAGAACGGCTTCTCGAATATCCTGCCTACTGCTTCGCCTACGGGTGCGAATTCCGCGGCGTCTACGAGTTCGAGTAAGGCGGGGGCTGTGGAGACGGGGAGACCGGTGGGGATGGGTGTTATGGCTGCTGCAGGGTTAGGTTTGCTTGCTGTTTTGTAGAGAGGCGAGGAGGATGGGGACGGGGATGAAGATGGAGATGGAGAGGTCGGGTGGGGGACGAGACGAGGAAAAGGGTATCGGGAGAGGGGATGGGAGTACGTTGTTTACAAGGGTTCTGAGTATGGAATTCGGGTTCACATACCACATGGGGAATTTTAGTTTCTGACTTTTCTTTATTGTTAAGGCTCATGGCTTGAGATTGTTATTTTGACTGTAGCTTTGCTGTTGGACCGACGTACATGAATCACGGAGCCATCATCACCTACGTGGCTTGGCCATGGGACGACAAGTCTTCAGTATATCGGTGAGCTAATGACTGACTTGAGCATCCATTAGGTGGATTGTTTCTCTCCATCTAGGTTCAAAGTTCCTGTAAATTGGTATACTCAATTTCGAGTTAGCCGCACTGTAACATCTCGAACTTCAGAATAAAGTCTCTAGATCTCCCTGCCTATTATTGGTTATTTCGTCTTCTAAACTGGCTTCTCGTTCCCGGAAAGGGTTGCTTTGTGGACTTCTAAGCTGGTGGCTTCAAAAAGCCGTCTGAGAGGTTACCTTGTATGAGGTCGAGGGTTTACTATGGATCAGCTTTTGTTGGTCTACAACCATCGAATATATGACCAATATCGGGGCCCCCACTTTGGAAATGGAACAATATTACCGATCTTCAGAAGCCCGAGTCGTTCCGCGCAGAGAAAGGGAGGGTGGAGTTCTTTGGTTCATCTAATTCTAGAGTTGTAGACCTAGGCGCGAGGCGGAATTACCATTGAAGAACAATTTTGTTGTGGAAAGTTTTGTGGCGTTTCGAAGCCTTCGAGAAAGTCTGAAGGGGAGGTTCTGTGGGTGGTTCTGTGTGGGGTCGGGTCGGGTCATTTTCTTCCATGATTCAACATGTTCTTGGAATTCTGTTTCGGGTACGAGTAGACCAACGAGCATCATGGTATAATGTGCTATCTGATGTCTCGGCATCGAGGTCGCTGCTAACCAGGTCCTCGGGATTGAAATGTCCAACGGGCTTTGGACTCTTTTGACTCTTTTGACTCTTTTGAAGGTGGCCTATGTGTCCTTACTCTCGGGGCTGCACGCTTCTTTTCATGCGGTGCGATGGATTGACGGTGCTTTTGATGATGTTTTTATAAACAGTGGTGGGTCGTGGTGCGATCTAACTGAAAACCTCTTGCCAATACGTTCAAAAATATATAATTTATTATAGAGTAGGAGAAGCTGAAAAAACGATCGGCAAACGATAAATCATAGACCGAAAATATAATACAATTTTTGAGCAAAATTAAACAGTTATGTTATTCCCACCTTTCTCAAGAACGCCAACGACGCCCCGCTCCAAAAACCCGATTAAAAAAAACATAGGACATCATCTAATTAATCCAAGCCCAGAACTTGCCCCACCACGTGGTAGGAATCTCAATACTCCAAGTGGTATCATCATGAATCAAACACCCCGTATCAATATCCGCCTCCACACTCCTCACCCTACTCGTCTTCCTCACAAGCTTATGTCCCACAAACAGCACAACAAAAAGCATCAAACTAACATACGCGATAAAAAAGCTCTCCGTGTTCCAGGGGAGGAAAGATGTAAATCCTTGGGTAAGCAAGATGAGGACGTTGAAGAACAATCCGTAGTAAGAGAAGAAAGGTTGCCACATCGATTCGTAAGGTAGAGTATTGCGGGAAATACCATGGGCAGAGAGTGCGCGCATGAACATGATGTGACTGAGGTTTATACAAGCCCAGGTGATGAACCCAGCTACCGAGGTGATGTTGATGAACCAGTTGAATACTACTGCACCACTGTTGGACAGATTTAGAAGGGCGAGAAGTCCGAAGGCTGCGGTGCAGACTACGGCGGCATATGGGACTCCCTTCTTGGATGTGCGTCTCAAAAACTTGGGTGCGGATCCGTCATTGGCGAGGCCGACGAGGATACGACTTCCCGAGTAGACGTTTGAGTTTGCGGCAGAAAGGACAACAAAGAGTAGTACTGCATTGATCAGTCCTGGCAGGGTTTTTACACCGGCAAGTTTTGCTGCAATAACGAACGGGGAGGCGGAGGCGTCAGAACCACCAGAAAGTAAATCGGGGTTGTCGTATGGGACTAAGAGGCCGATGAAGAATATACTAAAGACGAAAAAGAAGAGAATTCGCACGAAGGTCTTCTTGATGGCAGCAGGGACATTTTTGCGCGGGTTCTCTGTCTCTCCAGCTGCGATACCGACAAGTTCGGTTCCTTGGTACGAGAATCCAGCTTGGATGAGAACGGCCCAGAATCCGACGAATTTGGCGAGCTTGTCGTTTCCTTCGATGAGATATGGGGCAAAGGCACCGGGACTTTTCCATGTCTCGAATCCTAGATAACCATTCTGACCAGCTCCAGCGTCGATGCAAATTCCAAAAATGAGGAATCCAATGACTGTGATGACCTTGATCATGGAAAACCAGAATTCCGTCTCGCCGTAGAAACTGACTGGGAGGAAATTGAGCGCGGTGATGACGACCCAAAATACGGCGATGAAGATAGCAAGTGATAGATCCTTATTCCAATACTGAATGATTAATCCCGTGGCCGTAAGTTCGAGTGCGTATGTCATGGCCCAAGAAAACCAATAAATCCAGCCCATCGCAAATCCTAGACTGGGGTCGACAAATCTTGTAGCATACGATGTGAAAGCCCCGGAAATAGGAATGTAGGTTGCCATTTCACCAATGGATTGCATGACTGAGTAGACGATGGAACCGACGAAGATGTACGCGATGAGAGCACCAGCTGGCCCGGATTTTGCAATTGCTCCTCCAGAACCGATGAAAAGACCAGTCCCAATGGTACCACCTGTGTGACTTCTTAGCCATGAGCTCCCCGGGACGTGGAGGAAAACAAACCTATGGCAATCATCTGTAAATGACGGCTCTTGAGCTTT
Source organism: Hymenoscyphus infarciens (assembly GCA_001414345.1). Lineage (NCBI taxonomy): Eukaryota > Fungi > Ascomycota > Leotiomycetes > Helotiales > Helotiaceae > Hymenoscyphus > Hymenoscyphus infarciens. The sequence continues at coordinate 239,446 of LLCB01000032.1, read as the reverse complement.
CTCTTGAGCACAGGCACTCCTGACACCACCTGCTTCTCAACATCTTCATTAGAAGCCATACTGATCTTCTTCTCCCCCACATCTGGGGCGACATTGATAGTATCATCCGATTGGGGGGGCATGATGGAAATTGTAAAGTCGTTAATAAGAATATAGCAAGAACATAAACCTTTAAAAGAAGAGGAACTCTCGCGATGATTATATAGTAAAAAAAAGTAAGACTCAGAGCAGAGAAAATCTTTCTAAAAAGCTATGACGGGTGGAGAGATAGGTGGGTCCTAGTAGGATTAGTTACACAGGAGAAGCGGGTAGGGTAGTAGAAAAAAATTGGCTCCAGGCCACGAAAACCCCCTTGGTGTGGGGTGGGGAAAATGCGGAATACGGTTATTCAAGGCATCGGAATCAACCGAGCTTTTCACTTTTGAGGAGAATATATGGGCCATTCCTGGATTTTTAATGCTGTTGATAGTGTTGTGTTGGGTGGCGTATTGCAGAATTTGATGTTTCGGTCGACCCTCGGTGTAAAGTGCAAAGAACCGGCGGCTGAGTCATCCTCTCCAGCTTCTTAAAACTCTCTGTATGGCTGTTATTATTGTTGTTTATCGTAGCTGATGAAATTCTATGATGCATGTTATCCCTAAAGGATGAACTACCGCATGCGCTGACAACGGCAGTTCCGTCAGCACCACTGGCGTGTTCCTTATCTATGCTAAAATGCTAGAACGATGATCAGGTGGTTGCTGGTTGCTTGGATCACGCCGAATTGCTGGTGACACCAAACCTCGATAGATGGAATTGTTGTCCTGATTCTTCTGGGGGGTCGTGGCTTGGAGCAAAAATCATCATCTTGAGCATCGCACTCGTGTCGTCTTTTTTATACCGTCAGTTTGGCGAAATTCAACGCAGTATTTTGCGCGTCGAATCGAATCAGTGCTCTTTGAAAAGACGACCAGAACTCGAACCGGTGGCGATGTAACGGGTTGTCTTTTCGAAGCCAGCAACGTTGCTCGTTGTACCACTCAAACATCCAGGTGATTGAACAAGCTGTTCTTGACTAGACGAGAGAGCATGTTTAGAGTCCGTATCATCAATCTGCGTACCCATGTCCTCTCTCTTGTTTCAGCGGGTTCCGCAGAGTTTTGGTTGTTCTTTGAGCTGGCCTCGTTTAAACAATCATTTGACATTTGGATACTCCAGAATCGTTCATACACTACTCGTCACTTTCTTCGCTGTTTTCGAGATGGATCCTTGTACTCCTGTTGGGTGCCAGGCCAATATCCTTGATGTTTTGTTCGCCTGTTCTGGTTGGAGTTGGTTATTTCGAAATATTTACCTTTGGTTGGCGAATTCTCTAGGATACATGTGGTCGCCGAGTTTTTCTTCTTTTGTGTCTAGCATAAATACTGTGTTAGATGTTAGAATGTTTTTGGTGGGAGTACATCGCTGCAACGCTAAGCCTGCTAGTATACCCATACCTCCAGCAATTTGAGGTGTGGTAAAAGCTATTTCCCGGTAAGCTTAGTAGTAGGTCGACATGACTAAGATCTCACTTGCATTCCCTTTCCACCTCCAACGTTTGGGCCCGTGCTTGTTGGAGAGGACTGCCCCAAGTTGCTGTTAATGTTAGAGGCGGAACACTTTCTGATCTTGTTAGAGAAAAGCTTTTGTTCTGCTTCTGAGTAGTACTCTAACTCGTGTACGAAACCAAGGGGCTGCAAAGCCCAGCAAAGCTAGTCTACAGGAAGGATGTTGGTGCCGCAGTCAGCTGGTAGCTCAAACATAATGACGCTGCCTCCTCGAAGTACACATATGTCGAAGCAATAGTGGCAGTATGGGTACAAATGCATGATCATTGCAAATTTGCTTGCAACGACAAAAAGTCTGATGTTTCCGACTTGCAGATGAAAAATGCATCCGTCAATACATTACATGGACGGTTAGGGTTCCAAGTTATGGTTTGTTCTGCAGTAGGAGCGACACTTGAGGTGACATAGTGAAAAAAGAATATGCTGAATACTGTCGGGTATTCCGTGCAATCAATGCTCGGACTATTTTTCGCACTCAGTCTCACAACACTTCGATTGCTATCACCGAAACTCTCAAGGTTTAAACCAATTTTGAAAAAGGGCTGTTCTGTATTCTTCGACCCAGCAGGGTTCTTTTTGCTGTGAGCATACAAATCGCCTGTGTACTCGTACGTCGCGATTTCGGGGTTAGTGCCAATGGACTTGGTGGTTTCACGACACAGGTTACCTGGGCTATTGCCTTACTGAGTATGCTCCTATTACTATACACTCTCGTAGTTTTAGATACATACCATCGAAAATACCAGATCTGGGTACCCCTTCTTTCTGTCTTCCGGTTGTTAGGTTTTGTTTTTTTATACGTTTATCTCACAGATGATTGAGGAATTTGCACCCGAGTCAGATAAGAGAGGGGGCTGGAGAGGGGGGAGTGACACTTGTCACGAATGAGGACTGGGAGAAATTGAATGTACTTTGTTTGACGGGTGTGGAAACTGTGAGCGCAGGGGTACAAAACATTTTGTCTGGGTTCGGAGCTGCTGGTTCACTCTCTTCAGTTTACTCTTATTCATCGTCCTCGGCATCTTGTCCTCCTCCATCGGAAAATTGCAGTCCAAAATCTCATCCATTCTCGAGCGAAACAATCACGTGACATATCTTACATTCGCTTGGTGCATTGTCATTTTCCTCCTTACCATCCCGCAATTTTGGGGGGCTCTGAGATTGAGGGGTATTCAAAGAAGTCTGGCGGGAAATACGTTAACGTCTATGTAGACGACCAGTAGACTTTTGGACAGGTACTTGCAGTTATGCTTTTTGCCCCTGTCTTTCCGGAGATGGGTTTTTTGTTTATGAGAGGGAAAAAGGGGGTTAATGAGGGGTCGCAGACTAGGGTGAAAGAGCGGGTGGAGGCGATTTCGCAATTTGTTGTTCATAATTACCCCAAATTTTCTTAAAATGGAATCGAAGAGCAGAAGTCAATAAGAAAGGGTTTGGAAAGAGTAAGATTTGTAACCTCATTTGAAGTTAAAAAGAGCAATCTGAACACCTAACCCGGGAACTATGCTATCGAATCTTTTTCATACATGTCTTGTTCCAAGTCAAAGTAAGATGGAAGATCATTTCCTCTTGTCTAAAAATATACAAAGTGTTAAAAACGTGACTGGAATAACAGGCGTCGGGTGAGAAAAGTGGAGGATTTGATCGAATAATTTTAACCACATGCAACGAAATTCCCGAATAGTGCCACTAGCAGCCGAAAAGCTACAATGACTTGCAACAAAACTCCAAATTAGGACTAAAACTCGTGGAAAACGAGATTCAAGGGTACCCTCCATGTGTAGCTTGGCGCTGAAAGCGGCAAGTAGTTAGCTTCAAACCACTTATCTGGAAAGTTTAACTACAAGGAATACTTTAGAATCGGCAAAGAATAATACCAAATGAATCACCTCGCTTAATCCTTCATCGCCTCTATCTTCTTAGATTGCAATATGGTTCTTTCATTCAATTCGTTACATATATTATTACTTAAAAACCCCATGATCTCCTCTCATCAAGCCACTCTTTCTGAAAAACCCACACCTCCTCTACCTTCACACACCAAACAAATTGTTTCAAAAGTGAGCCTACCAATTCAACTTCCAAGAACATCATATATACAGAAACGTCTTGCTGATGAAGCGTGTGGCTGTTCCAGTACATTTCTTCTCAGAACAAGCTAGCAGCTGGGGGAGAATATTGCTCTTTTGCTTTTATCTTTTATAGCTCGATAGCCATAGGCTTGGTAGGCCATACGACCTAATGGGTGATAACTCCTTTTGGATTGACCCGCATGATTTGTTGCAAGTCGTGAAAATTTTTAGTAGATAACTGACTAAAATTAAAAATTAAAAGCCTTTTATCTTCTCTTCTAAAGCCCAGATTTTATACTTGTCAGATTAAAATGATAACTTACCTGTACACCTTGACTGTTGTAAAGGAAAATGTCTTGAAAATATCGAGAGAACCGGTGGTCATGTTTCTAGGTTGTTGGTGGAAAAGCATTGAATTTGCAAGGGAGGGAATTTCCCTAAGAAGGTGGAGGAGGTGTTAATCGCTGTTTTTAATATAATTTTTAGTGATTTTTAGGTTAAAACTCCTTTTGCTGGATGTTACCTTTCCACGTCTTAATACAAATGTCTTATGACTCTTTACTTGACATGGTTTTACATACACTTGGCAAATTTAGGTCTGAGCGGCTTGCTAAAACTGTATTGGATAGCATCTCGGGACCTCATAGCCATAGCTATACACAATGTACGGTCTTCCAAACATGAAAATGCGACATGAATGGCTCTTAACGCAAGAATCATCCCCTCCCATTACCAGTAGCCATCCAGTCCCTATGCCATGTTAATACTTGGCAGATTGCAATGCTCAACTTCAGTCGTAACGACGCCGATCAGCAGCGAAAGAAAGGTTTGGTTTAGTCGGACTTCTCGCGCTTGATCCTCTTGCGCGCGTTTCCAACCTCAACCTTATTTGCCCTTGTACTTTGTCTTGTCCTTCGCCTCGAATATTCCTTCTCCGATTTGTCATCCTCAATTTCCCCTTCCTCAGAAAGTGCACGACCGAGAGTAATTGCTGGAAGAGATCCAGGATCAGTAATTTCTTCCTGTGATATTTCCTCCCCAAGATTCTTGAGTAAGCCGGACAATTTATACCCAGTGACTTTAGGCGGCCCGTTCAGTGCTTTCCTCGCCTTCGCAACCTCTGTTTCCCCTTCCTTGGAAAGTGGGTTCTTGAGAGCGATTGTCGGAAGTGACCCAGAATCAGGCACTTGTCGTAATTTCACAACGTCAAGCTCCGCTTTCAACTTCGCAACCTCACCTTCTAACTTGGTGATTCTTGTCTTATCCGTCGCCGCCTTTTCGAGAGCGTCTTGTTGAACACTGTGTACGCCCTCAAAAGCGCGTTTCAAACTTTCGAGTTTGCCATAGATATCTTGCAAGTAGATTGTGTCGAAAGGTGTTGTTTGAGGTTGTTGATACGCCATTTGAGGGCCGGACGGTTGGGTAGGTTGTCCTTGGTATGGCGCATTGTTGGGATTGACGTGCGTGGGGGCTCCCAAGTTGTTCACATATCGTCCCGGAGTGTATTGGTACGTTGGTTGCTGGTACATGTATTGTTGTTGTTGAACGCCTTGAGGCATCTGAGGGTTGAAGTATTGGGCGGTTGGCGGGTTGTAGACCATTGGGTAATTGTGTTGGTTCTGTGGCAATATTGTTAGACTCTCTGCGCAAATGTGGCAAGAACCATGGAGGGACGAACATTCATGGTGGGCTTCCTGCTTTGGGATACGGGAGGGAGCACCTCGATGGTCTTGTCTCAAGGCTGCGATGAGCATAGAAAAAAGGTCGCGCTCGATTGGATTAGACAGCGACGATTTTGGGATTGTGTTAAATTGACTCGAAGCTTTCCGACGGTGTCCAGACGTTGTGTTGTGGTTAAGATTTTGAGGTCGGGAAAGAGTTTAAAGTTCGTTGTGGTTCACAAAACAAGAAAGGCGCGAGGCTGTTCCTCCAGCAGCAATAACGAGCACTTGAGCTAATAGGTAGCCGCTCATATCACTTGAAAACTTTCTAAGCGAGGGGTTTCCAATTATTTCAATTTACTACATCTCGCAATTCACGTTGCATGAGAGATTTTGCCTTTGGGAAGAAACTAAAAGGACTTGTTCCCAATAGCCAGTTGGGTCAGGAAAAAATGAAAGGAAAACGAAGTTCACAGCGCGTTGCCCAAACGCGCCAAGAAAACAACAACATGGAATTTCCCAACGCCAAAATAGCAAAGGTAAAACTAGCAAAAATTTCCTGGGACAATGAGTCCACCAAGGTTAGAAAACCAGACGAACTGAGTTTTACTATTTTTTGGTAATTCCAACGGGTCCATGGCGTATCAATCGATCCGGGCTCCCAGAGCTGACACTACTCCCCGAGTAGACCTAGATCCAGGTTTGCGAGCACTCCCAGAGTTGACCCCAGTTGTCGATGCCACCATCGCACTACCGGGCAAGAAACCTGCTAATTGATGCAATGGTACTTGCTAAGTGTGGTTATGATAACTTGTGGGGGCGAGGTGGTGGTGGGTGGGTCTGGGTTGTTTTGGTACTTTTCCATTGGACTGAATTACCCGAGGATTCGCACCGCCACAACCTCCAGCTCACGGATCCGGCCTTCAAGACGTGTACAAGACGGAGTGCGCACTTTTGCTTGTTTGTTGCTGTGGAAGCATAGGAGCGCCTCAGTGGGAATGATGAAAAGTACTTGCTGAGAAAACAGTACTTGAAGTTCGCTTTTGGCCTTGGAAGTTGTGATGTTTGATGTGAGTGAGCAGGCGGAGAACAACCATTCTAGCACGGTTCGCAATTGCAGTAGGATGAATACTTAAGAAAGACGGACGATAGAAGGAAAACACATCTGGCAATGTTGAAATGCGAAATGATAATTAAGACCCCTTGATCATGGAAGTAAATATCGCATCTTGCACCCCAAGCAAGTAATTAGTGCAAAGAAGCTTCTATTTTCTTCTCATAGACACGCGCCTCACGGTATTCGCAAGCTACCTTGCGTTGTGGTCTACGATATCGAGTAGCTAGCTTTTCATGTTTCTAACAAAATATTCACAGTCTGCCTAGAAATCTTTCGGCACTCGTTACATAGGATGAGCAGTTCAAAAAATTGAGAATTTTCTGCGAGAAAGTTGTCGTAGTTGCATGCTTATTCATGCTTTCTATATTTCCGGTGGAACTTGAGTACTTCTACAGTCAAGTATTGGAAGTGAAGTGAAGTTGAAAAGAAGTGAAAAGGGGTTTAGCGAGCGCAAAATAGCGGGGCTGGAGATTAGATAAGCATCTGATTAAATTTTAGAGCTCTTCCTCCCTCGAAGCAACCAAACAACCCCAACAACAAGATGGATTTACGCGGACAACGATTTATGGTCGACCTCTCGGACGATGAAGACGAGCGCGCTTCGCCTTCTATATTACCCTCAAATGGCTTCCCGACCCTCCCCTTCATCGGCGATATCCAAGAACGCGAAGTTGCCCCTCCTTCCGCGCCGAGAATGAAGAGCACCCCGACTGGCTTCCCTGAACACAAGAAGAGGACGAAGATATCTGCATTCAAGCAGCAGAGAGGAGCAGTTGCAGCGCCTGCGGATCCAAAGGTCGAAACGCAGACAGCACAAGTCCCCCTGCGACCAGCGCCTCGCGACCCTCGGAATGATGGTTTTGATGCCGAGGAGCGACGACGGATCGACGAGGAGAATAAGAAGAAGTTGGATGCGATGTCGACAGAAGAAATTGAGGAGGAAAGACAAGAGCTTCTTGCTGGCTTGAATCCATCTTTGATCGAACGATTCCTGAGAAAGGCGAATCTGGATGAGGGTCGTGGGGATACTGGCATAGAGCCTCCTTCTTGGCGCGAAGAGGACGTGAGGAAAGCCAAACCGGCGATGGAGGAACCTGTAAAACTTGTCACAGCGCCGAAACCAGCAGGAAACCTTGTCGCGGCCGAGAAATCTGTGAGATTCGAGGAGGACGAGAAACCCGCAGAACCCGCGACTGGTTCTTTGGCACAATTTACGAGTTCCGACCCCGCTATACATTTCCCAAATCCACCAGCTGTTCAGGACCTCGATCCATCCGATCCTTCGTTCCTCGAAAACTTGCATAATAAATACTTCCCAAATTTGCCCAATGACCCATCTAAACTAGCTTGGATGGCACCTATACCCACGCATGGCTCTATAGCAGACCAAGAATCTCCATATTATCCGGCTCATGAATCTCTCCCAGCATCGGCTCTCCGTTTCGATTTCCGAGGTGGTCTGTTGCCACCGAGAATTTCGAGAGCTATGCCCAGCACCAAAGGTCTGCATCATCACGGAGAAGCACCGGAGGCTGCAGGGTACACTGTTCCAGAGATGGCTAGACTCGCAAGATCAGCATATCCTGCTCAAAGATGTATTGCTTTTCAAACTTTGGGGAGATTATTGTATAGGTTGGGCAGAGGCGAGTGGGGAGCTGAGGATAGCGAGATCAACATGGGACTATGGAGGTGTGTAGAAGAGGGCAAAATTCTCGACACACTGGAAGAAGCTGCAAATGCTTCCGGGGGGCATCAGGGTAGTAAGGTCTATGCTGTGGAAGCTGTTTGGCTTTGGCAAAAAGGCGGCGGAAAACGTTGGAAGGCAGCTTGATTGAAATATGATTCCACTGATACTTTTATCAAAAAGGATGAGTGTATTTCAATATAGCTCCATCCTGCAACCCCTTTGCTAATTCCGCAGAACCAGACTATTTTAATTCGATTCAAGTAATGCACATTGTACCCAGCTCTCTTTGTGCGTTTGTCGATTCTCTCAAGTCTATAAATTTTTCCTCTCCCTTCCCTTGCCCAATTCTCCTAGCCCAATACTTTCATAATATATCCCCTTTCAACGAACACTCTGCATTTTCCGGGTGCGAGTGAAATCGGCACTTCAATCCAATCCTCGGGTCCACAGACTTCTTCGTCGCAGCCGGCATACTAGCTTCATGCTTCCTCGTGACCACAATCAAATCAAAAAGCAAGTCATCCACCCCCTTCAACGTCTCGCAAAGTGCATCCGTCGACCAAGGACTATCCTCTGTCTCATACTTCATAACATAATACAGCGCCGAACTCATATACTTCCTCAACGGACTGCCCACCCTCGTCTCCTTGTACGCCAATATCATGCCTTCCCGACTCGGCGTCCTCTCATAGTACTTGAGATTCGAAATCAAATTCGTCATCACATAATCCGCGAGTTCGACAAGACAAATCCTCTCCGCGAATCCATAGAGTTTGATACGATCAACAACAGGGCCAGAGGTCTGTGTGCTCAATCCTACGTCGACGGGACTGAGTCTGCCTCCACCGTAGAGGTATTCGAGGAAGAGGGCGAAGACGATGGGATCTTCGTCGGGGAGGGAGCCGGAGTTTTCTTCCGCTTCGAGGAATCCGTTTGAGAACATTTTATGGAAGTATTCTACTCGGCTACAGAGGAGGGTTTTGTGGACGCGGAATTGTTGTTTGGTTGGGCCGATGAAGAGGTCGACCATTTGGAGGCCGAATGTGCTTGGGGGGTGTTAGGAGGTGTGTGAGGAAGGATTGGGATGACTTACGCGACGAAGCCATGTGGCTTCTCGATGCTCTTCTTTCCCATTTTGGTCATTTAATGTATTCGTATATTGTTCCAGAAAATGTCGTTTTGCGCATTGGGCGGAAAGGCGAAGAGAAGCTCTTTGTGATTCCGAAAAAGTGTCCTGGGAAGGAGCGACTTGAGAGTACCTGAAATTAGTCTTCAAGCCTACCTAGGTATGTCAATAAACAACCAGTCACACAATTTCGGAAAGATGCAAGATTTTTGGATTTGCCGAAGAGGCTTCGATTGGTTGCTACTCCTTTAACTGCTACATCCGTCTTCAATTGTCTGCGGTTTCATCATTCCACCCCAACGGCGAAAGCCAGAATAGAGCACCTGATGGCCAACCATGATAGTTCCTCCTGCCCAGACAGTGTGTCATTTCAGGCTTTTTGAACTTGAGTCTTCCTCCCGTTATTTCTTGGGCTTCTCGCTGGGTACGTAGGTGATTCCAGGTTACTTTTTCTTTGACTTGCACTGCTTGGGACCCTCGGCGTGCAGAGGGAATAAACATGGATCCAGATTTAGCGGGTTCTTATTCATATTGCGAACGTCCTTGTAGTTGCCTCTTGCGTGATCCCTCATAAAGGTAACGATCTCTCCCCGCAGGCTCTCAAGCTGTCCCAGCAATCGGCTAGCATCTGCAGCGTACTCAACTTCAGCCTCGGACCTGATCTCGTCGAACTGACCGGTAAACTGGGGAAATCGGCGGTCGTATGGACTATTAACGGTGAGGTTTTTGGCTAAAAAATGTACCATGAGCCTACGAAATGGGCCCGGCGGAAAGTTGGTGTAGGCGTATTCGATGCTTTCCAAAGATACGTAAGATCCACGATGAGCACCCATGTACTTCGCCATAGTGAAATCCGCGAGGTCGAATGCCAACCCAAAGCCGTACAGTTTCAGTTGCTCCATATCTGAAAGTTCATTTGTCTTGCCTTTTTCTATAACTACCGAGGATAATTCACCGGTATAGAGCCAATTGACAAAAAAACCAAAGATAGCTGTTCTTCCACAGCACTGGTGTAGAATTTGAGTGCTTTTGATGTTCTTGTGTACTCTAAAGAGTGTGTTAGCTAGCCCGACGCTGATATCAATAATGTCTGTACCGATCGCGCTGTTAAATGTTAGATTATCGTAAAATAGTCATAGCTCAAGCTCACCTTCCGGTTGCCTCTCCAATCAGAAGAACAACGAGTTGCTACCCAGTAGTTCTCCAACACACTTCTACTAGTATTTGATCTGGTTATGGTTCTAAGGTAGCTGGCTTTATTTTATTATTCGACTTCTGATCAATTTGTTATATATCCTACGAAGCGAAGAGAAAACACAATTTTTGATTTGCAATACAGACATCACAGGCGTTGACACCAACGAGGAATTATAGAATACTGGAGCATCCGTGAGAGTACTCTCATACCATTGTTTCAGGAGCCTTATCATGGTGTTCTATAATACATCGCATCATCCACCCCTTTAACAGTGGCACCAGGAATGAAGTACATAATGGCCACCACGACAATCCCCTCCGCCCCTTGACAGGTTATAATTGGTACTTTTCGGAAATGTTTCTTTCCTGGTCCTGCGTTTCTTGATTCCCCCGTGCTCCTGAGAACCCTCAAATCCACTGAAAAGGCGCTGCAGGTACTCATATCGGGTCATTAGCATTATCACGAACAGGATTGGATACCATAGCAGCAATAAGATCCGCCCCAAGTGTCCCACATTCAGCGAGTAGTCGACCGGCTTTTGCAATGTAATTTACATCAAGCTTCTTGTCAAGATACCACTTGTCGCATCTGAGGCTAAAGTGAAAGGACTGCAACACAAAATCCCTAAAAGGCCCAGATGGAAAGTTGGTGTAGGCGTATTTGACATCTTCCAAAGACACCTGTGAGTGCGAAGCTCTGTATCCTTTGATGACTTCCTTCAGAGTATAATCCATCAACGGCGCAAGGTCGAACTCCAGAGCGAATCCATACAGCTTGAATCGTTCCATATGTGGGTCTGTTCCCTTGTACATTGGACTTTGTTGAATTTCCCCTGTGTAGAGCCACTCGGCGAAGAGTCCAAAGATATTAAGCTCTACATCCGGGAGCAAGGCGGCGCGGGTGGAGAAAGAGGGTGCCTTTTCATCCAGGATATTCTTGTGTACTCGAAACAGTTTTGAGGCTTGCCCAACTCTAAAGTCGATCATATCCGTGCCGATCCCGCTGTTACAATGTTAGAATACCCTGGATAGCAAATCCACGCGATATCTGATGCTCACCTTCCAAAGCTGTGCGACTCGTGAGCTTCGTTCCTGATCGCAGCCTTCTCCTTTCTCTTGGACTTTTTGATGGGGGGTTTGGCCTTGGGCTTGGGCGCATTGCTCTTCTTCTTGTCCTTTTTGTTGATTGGTGGTGGTTGGGTCTTCGTTGTCGCGGTGTTCTCCTTCTTGTGCTTTTTGCTGGATGGTTTTGCTGCTAGCTTGGGATTCTTCTTGGCCTTGGCCTTCTTTCCGGATGACTTGGTGCCCATGGTTGATGTTGGACGAGGCAATGTTGATTTTGGCTGATGAAGTCGCGGGGTTGATGTTTACTTGACCGCCCGCGAAACGCGCAAATACACCGACTACCTAGGTAGTCCTAGAAAGCGGATGGGCAGAGTCGGCAACCACTAGGTACCCGCGTACAGAACCCAAGTGAGAAGCGACAGAAGTGAATGACAACCTCTTCACAGAGAACAACACATTGTTCGCCGCATCCTACGCAGGAAGGCGAGCTCAACCGGGATGGCTATTAGTTAGAAAAGAGCCAACGCAGAGTGCACGACAAGTTCCCAGATATCTCCAGACTCTTTTGTGTTACATGTTGCCGAAGTTTCTGATTTCTGATTTCTCGCTTCACCTGTGAGCGTGGATGTCGATTCTCGAGCAAACCAGAAGGCCGACGAGTTCTTATCTAGGGAGGCTAGACCTACTCGTCACCTACCTAGGTAGGTACCTAGGTAGTAGGTAGGTACTAGGTACTCTGAGGGTGGACTGGTGATCGTTCCTTCCCTATTCAAGTTCTCGCCCTCGTCGGGTGGCATGAAATCGAGGCAAGAGGGGAAGGAACGACCATAACTCGTGGTGGTAGAAGGCCAAGAGAAACCGGAACTACCTAGACTGGGTCCATCGTGCCTTCCTTCTTTTGCAATGCTTACATTACCTAGGTACCTTCACCAAAAACAAGTCAAAGCAACAGACCGCTCTACATCTTCTTTTCGTTGCTTGAGGATGGCCAAGGAAAGAAAAGTAGGAGACTGCGTAATTCATATCGTAGTCAGGACTGGCATCCAAAGTTTCAATGTTCCTTCTGCTTCTGCTTGATTCTTTTAGTACAGCGTTTAAGTAGTCAACAGTGTATTACTTAGAGGATTAGAACATAAAGCAAGGGATTAAAGCACCATAGGCCGAGGCGATTAGTTTCAAGTGTTCGTTCAACTATGAACTGCATTTCTTATGTACAAGATACCATCAAAGAAAACTCATCTATCTATAAGGAGCGTCTGCTCGAGCGGCAGCAGCCATCTCCGGCTCCCATTTATCTCCGTTTGCAAGCAATTTTTCCTGCGTGACGTTAGTGGCAAACCTCCAAGTTCAAGTATAACCTAACATACCTTGTTGTACAGCAGCTCCTCTCTTGTCTCCGTGGCGTATTCAGCATTTGGTGATTCGACAATTGCGTCAACTGGACAACTCTCTTGACAGAATCCGCAGTAAATACACTTTGTCATATCGATATCGTAACGGGTTGTCCTTCTGCTTCCGTCCTCACGCTCTTCGGCTTCGATGGTAATTGCTTGGGCGGGGCAGATCTAGCATAATGATTAGAAAGGTCCAGATAAGATCAATTGGGTATGGCTTACAGCTTCACATAGCTTGCAAGCAATGCATCGCTCCTCACCAGTAGGATATCTTCGTAGGGCGTGTTCGCCTCTGAATCGGGGTGAAATTGGACCCTGGGTAATTGTTAGTTCTAGCCTAACAGCTTCGATATGGGTTATATGCCTTTTCAAATGGATAAAAGATTGTATAGCTACAACTTCATTAGCATCTGTGGTCGATTTGGGAGCTCAATGGCAAGCCTTACGGAGGTCGGAAGAATTGCTCCAATGCGACATACATTCCCCTGGCCATTTCGGTCAAGAGAAAGTACTTTCCAGCCTTATCCAATGAAGATTCCTTGCTCTCATCCCATCTCTCGGGTTTGGGTAGTCGAAAGCCCGCTGGTGGAGGTCCAGATGGAGTGGCGTATGCGCGAAGGTAGGTTGTCGGAAATGCTGCTACGTAGGCGGCGGGAGGATTGAAAGTACGCGCAGAGCTCGTGAGCCTTGCCGTTGGACGGCTTCGGGCCACGAGCATCGTTAAAGGCTTCGCAGATGCCATAATGTTGTTGCTCGTGGCAATGTTTGTTGGAGGAGGCGGGTTTGGTGGTCTCGAAATTCGGGGGAGCGCTGAGTCGAGGATTCAAAATCCGGGAGCGATGATTGGCTTGTTTTAGAAAGTTTCAATTGCCAACAAATCGAGTGGACAAAAGCTATCAATAGCTTGAGGAATTTTGGGAGAATACGTAGAGATCAAAAAATTATCCATACTAAACTATTAAACCCTATGAGAAAAGTAAATGTCAACTCATCTCAAAATGGGCAGGGAGCAAGAGTCACGTGGCTAGTGAAGCTAGCAGCCCGAAGAAGTTCAGAGCCAAAGCTTGAAGTTCATCATACAAATCCAGAACTCTGCAATTTCAACCACCCTCAACTCCTCATACATCCCCAAACATGTTCCGAACAGCCCTTCTCAGATCCGCGCGTAGCGCTACATGCCAGGCAGTACGAAAGTCGAGCCCAATTGTCCGTCCAGCATCCACCGGCCTCTTCACAAAATCTCAATTCGCCCCGTCCGCTTTCCAAGCAGCAAGATGCTATTCGGCAGCTGCCGGTCTCAGCGAGGGTGAAGTCACAGGAAGAATAGCTGATTTACTGAAAAACTTTGACAAAGTAAGCATGATTGGAACATTGTTGGGGATTTTACTAATGTCTGTCGCAGGTTGCCGACCCTACCAAGGTACTATATGACATCGAGATACATACGGGGCCCCTGAATTTAACAGTCAATTAGATCTCACCTACCGCACACTTCGCAAACGACCTTGGGTTGGACAGCTTGGATACCGTTGAGGTTGTTATGGCTATTGAGGAGGTATGTTTATTTGGGAGGCAGAGTGCTCGGGATGGATTTTGACGTGCTTGCAGGAATTCAGTATCGAGATCCCAGATAAGGAAGCAGATGCTATCCACAGTGGTATGGAGTACTCAAGGCACGAAATGATGTGTGGAAACTAACTTCTCTATAGTTGACAAGGCAGTGCAATACATCGTTGCTCAACCAGATGGTAAGTTCCCCGTATAAAATTTGAAGTATGTCTGCTAACTACTCTGTAGCTCACTAGACGAATCAATTGTATAATAGGGGAAGGGAATGACGGTGTTGGAAGGGGTCACATAGCCATGGAATGAAGACTGATAATGGCCTTTTGCAGCACAGAATCTGTATTATTTTCAAATGACGTATCGATTCTATGCGCTTGTATCAATGTTTAGACCATCTACTCTTCTACGTTTTGTTCTGGAATGATGTATCGAGTGATTCTGGTCTCTGAATAGACCCAAGAAACGGGTCGGCACCTCTAAAAACTACGAAATGACCCCCTTTCTTCCTTTATCTAGGCGACAAATTCAATAGGGGTCTCCAAAATTTCCTTTTATTGAAATGGATGATTTATTCAGCAACTTGAACGGTTCTCCTTGGTACGGAATTTAGCATCGCTCTCAAGGTACTGTGTCACAAACGGCGCATGTCAAAAGTTCTTTGACGGAGCCTCGCCTTAATATAGTCCCACCACTACTCACAGCATCCCTGCAACGAACTTCCTTCACAGGCAGCTTCAACCATTATCCACACTCCTCTGATTGCGATTCACTAAAATTTCCCCCAACCTGGAATTCATCTAAACATTGGACCTAATTTCTTGCAGCGCCAACTTTTCTCCCAAACACCTACAAATTGATCAGCGCCGCAGAAATTCAGGGTCCGCGTGCGGGCAGCGATCCGAAAAGAAATCTGTCTTACAGCTAACTTACGCACTCGCGCCCCATTTGAGGTTCGACTCGTCGCCCCTGTGCTCAATCCCTCGCACCCCAAACCCAAAACATACCCACGATACAACAATTGTCGAAATGTCCACGGGACTCACACGAAGACGAGGTGGAGGCGGTGGTGGTGCGGGCGCTGAGAATGAGGAGGGAGATTCTAGCCGTGTCGCCTCACCTGCGCCCAAGGCTGGAGGTTCTCGCGATACCGGTGGACCAGAGACGTCTTATGAGAATGGCGAGAATGGACACAAGATCGCCTTTGACCCGAGGGATATTAGTGAGAGTGCGGAGAGGAGCAAGCAGCCCAAGCTGACGCTGATGGAGGAGGTGCTGCTGTTGGGTTTGAAGGATAAGCAAGTGAGTTGGTTTCTTGAAGCTATCTAGCTATCAAGGTGGTCACTCGGGTTTCTTGGCTTGCGCAGTGGACTAATGCGATTTCTTTCTAGGGATACTTATCTTTCTGGAACGACAATATATCATATGCCCTACGAGGATGCATCGTTATCGAGCTGGCATTTCGCGGACGAGTGAGCATGCAGAAGGACTCGTCGAGGAGACGATTTCCTTTGGCCGATCGGGTAATTGAGGTTATTGATGATACGTTAACGGGTGAGGTTCTCCTCGACGAGGCCTTGAAGATGATGAAGGCTAGCGAGAAAATGAGCGTCAGTTCATGGATTGATTTGATGAGTGGTGAGTTTCTGGTCCCAATATCTCCTCTGCCAAATAATTTCTAACTCTCTGCCAGGTGAGACATGGAACCTCATGAAGATCGGATACCAATTAAAGCAAGTCCGCGAACGTTTAGCTAAAGGCCTCGTCGACAAGGGAATTCTCCGAACGGAAAAGAGAAACTTTCTATTATTCGATATGGCCACACATCCAGTTGCAGACGGAGGAGCAAAGGAGGAAATCCGACGACGGGTCAGAAACGTCTTGACACAACGAACGGTGGTCTTGCCAGGAAGTCAGTTCCTCCCAGAGAACCTCAAATTCAGATATACTCGCACCATCGCTATGGTTTGCGCCGCTTATGCTGCCAACGTATTGGAGAATGCACTTGCGACTTTGGGACACGAGTCCCGGGAAAGGGCCTTCGCTCAGGTAGATGAATTACTGGCGGAATACAGTCAGTGGCCATTTGGAAAACGGGCAGGTGGAGCTTCGGGAGGTGTAGGCGCAAACCTAGGACAGGTTATTGGGGAGGAGGTCACCAATGGAAAGGACGAAGAATTGCAACTCGAGGTAAATTATATCCCAACCCGGAGAAATAAAGGACCAATACTAATACTTTCACAGGTCGTAGCAGCATGTCTCAGTGTCTTCACCAGATTGGACTCCTTGCTATAAGAAAGAAGAAATATTATCCATTTAGGGGAGAGAAGCACACAAAAACCAACTTCCGAGGGACGGAGAGGACTTCTTCATTGTCGTAATAGTTTTCCCAAATTCCACAAAAACCAAAATACCAGAAAGCAAGTTTGTCATTGCCAACGAACAAAATATAGTCGCACAGGCGCTTTGGGGGTGGGTGAAACTATCTTGCTTGGGTTTTTTTCTCTTTCTCTTATGCACGAAAGCTTTTCTCTCTCTCTCTCTCTCTACGCCCAGAAAATGCGAAGGATCCCTTATTCTTTTGGTTTTTTCTGGTGTACGAAATGTACGTTCTTAGGTGCGTCCTGATTAGGTAGTTTGGGAAAGGGAGTTTTGGTAGTACAATCCGTTTTTACCTATTGCAGTAGCAGTTTTCCCTCTTACGCGTGAGAATGATGTTTTGGATGAGGTACTGAAAAGGTGGTATACTGTAACTAACTGGTCTAAGTTGGGATAATTAATTCCATTTGAGTACAGCTTTGTGTATCAGTTGTGATTAAAATAATATCAGCTTGCCACCTAAATATCATCTTGAAATCACAATCGAGGATCAATATTGTGTGTACACGAAAGGTTTGTATTTGGATTAGACTTCATACAATGTCTTGTGCAAGCAAACTCACTTGACAAACAGCTATTAACAGAAATGCTACGCCGAGACGCCCTACTAAATCATGCCCCTTTTTACTTCTTCTTACTCGAAAAACTGCCCTCGAATCCTGGTCTAGATTTGACCTTAGGTTTAGCCCCCTTGCTTTTTACTTTTCCTCCCTTTGTGCCCTTTCCATCTCTCCGTTTTTGAAGATTTTCTTCCCTCTTCTTTTGTTTCATCGCCTGTCCCTTTGCGACACCCTCTTTCCGCTCCGTCCATTCCTTCTCACTCTTCTTCTTCATCTTCTCTTTTCGTTTGAGGGTCTTTTTCAGTAAGGAAGTGTCGTCTCGTACTTTCTCACCATGGGCCTTCTTCTTGGCATTGAGCCATAGATCTTTTTCCTCAATGTCGGCACGCTTCTTCTCGTCCAGTCCTGCTAATCGTAATCGCTTGTTTTCCGTTGCTTGTAGAGCTGTAGCTGGATCTTGTGGGCCTTTCTTTTTGGGGGCGTGGGTCGTCGTCATATCGTCTCCGAGTTGCTGACCGTCCGCGAAAGCTACACGTCCGAAAGAGAAATTTTGGGGTGGCGAATATACTGAAGGGCTCATCATACTCGAAGCTGGTGAGTCTCGAGCTGATGCGATGGCGGCCTCTCGTTGTGCTTCCTCCTCGATTTTGGCCTTCAATCGAAGTTCCTTTTTATGTGCTCGTCTCTGCTCCTCCTTCTTCCTCCGTGACTCCATAAGCTCTTGCCGATTTCGTGCCGGTGTTCCATCTGGACCATCTGCCTTTCGAGCAGCTCGAAGTGCTTCTATCCGGGCTGCTAATCTTGCTCTTAGTAATTCTGGGTCTGTTGGGAGTTTGATGTGTTTAGGTGCGGTGGCGGGGGGTATTGTTGACGATGTAGATGTATTGGTGGTGCTCGGTGGTTTGGAATTGCTGTCAAAGGTGGGTGATTGTGGACTAGGACTCGATGCGGAGGATCCCTCTGTTTGTGGTTTCTCTTCTAAGCCCTCGGCCTCAAACCCGACTATTTCATTGTCGACTGCCTCCTCTACATCCACACCGCCATCTTCCTCGGCGTCAACCTTCTTGGGTGCAGGTTGTTTGTCGACTTTGGTTTCAGGAACGGTAGTGGCCTTCTCCTTTTTCTGTTCACCCTTCTCTGCCTTCAGAGATTTCTTTTCCTTCTTTCGCTCCTGCTTCAATCGCTGTCTTTCCTGTTTTTCGGCAGCGGCTGAAATTTTTGCTTCGGCAGAATTTATATCATCTTTACTCTCTAACTCGGGCGAGACCTTTTGTTTCTTTTGCTTCTTCTCCTGGGGAACTTTCAGGCCTTGCTTTGGTTGTTCCTTCTCGACGCCCTCGATATCAGACTCCTCCTCGTCTGCCTCGAGCTCCAATTCCGCCAGCTTCCTCTTTCGTACTCGCTCATCCATGATATCCTTCGCACTCTTGAGCTTGGCGGAGTCGGGGTCGAGTTTCGCTCGTCTAGCAGCAGCCGCTTGCTCCTTGGTCTGCTTCTTCTTCTTCCATTGATCCTGCGCGGGGTCTGTAAGCTACATATTGTTGGGAGTGGGACTTCAATTCACATACGCTATTATCTTCCCCATAGTAATGCTTTGCTGGAATGAGGGACAGCAAACCATCAAAGGATTCTGCATGCTCCCGCAATCGTTCCTATGCGATCTTAGTAAATGTGGTCTGCCGACTGCAAGAAGGCGGGGGAGGTGAAATGAGGTGAGGGGACCAACCTCCAGGGTGCTGTCCACCATGGTGCCTGGAATTGAGGGACCGATTGATTGATATCACGCTGAAGTATGCCAGCAATCCCAAGGTCCAAATTTCTCTTCCAGTATGGCCAGTATGGTGGCGGGGAAATCGGTGGTGCTGCTAGAACAATTGTGCAGATGGAGTTTTCAATGGAAGATCAAGATGTGCGCGAACTTTTTTGCTTAGTCGGCGTATTAATTACCGGACCAATCAGTCACCCCTGCAAGCGCCAGCCTGGCCAGCACCCAAAACCAGGTTGCCTCGCTCCGACTAGAACAAAACAAAACACCAACTACAACTACAACTACAACTACAACTTCACCACCAAGATGCAGGCAAGTTTTTCTGACGATAGCAAAGGTATTTCAGGAACACCGTGGTGAAAGCCGCCTTGTCTGTGGTCAAATTGAGGCTGAACTATGACAGCCGCCTAACTCACCACCCATTTGAGACTGAGTGCAGGCAGATCAGACACAGCCTCCATCTAAGGATAACGCAAGCAACAACCACAGCCAAACCCCAAGTCCGGCCGTGAATGGCTCATGGCCACGACACTGCCGTTATTTGAATCTACTCTTCCTTGCTCCATCAGTGATTCTTTCTCTTCTTCTAAGCAAGCACCGAATTCTACTGCAAATTTGTGACTGAACACCAAGTTACATAAGAATCACCACTTCCAGGCGCTTCAAGCAAGGTTATATCCAGATACCGTCTCTGCTGTTGAAGGAAACTGCTGTTGGGCCTTAATCTCCTCTTAGAGTCTCCGACTTCCTCATTCCCTCAACTCCACCTACTAGGTACATACAAATACTGGGGAAGACCCGCTCGCCCTACCCTCAGTTCATCCCCTCTCAGCCATGGCTCCCGCTCCCAATTTTGTGGAAGCCAGTTCTCTTTCTGATATCACTCAACTAGCCTCAAACCCTCCGAGATACCCTAGGAATCCAACTGAGCAGAGACGACAACCCCTGACTCTATACATTGCACGAGTACCTGGCAGCCGAGGTAGGTCACGTTTATGTCCCCTTATTTTTCAATCCAAGTACTTACTATACTTTCAGATATCATCCTCTCAACACTCAAGCCACAACTCAAGAATGTCACTGCTCATGATGTAGCTAGCTCCTTATATTATCTTCACTTGAACACAGAGGATGATCTACGACTACTGGAAGATGACCGAGCAAGTATACCAGAGGAGGGTAGCTCTCGACCCAGCATTGACATCTCCCGCAAACCCCTTCCAGAGTCAGCTCGAGCGTCTCTTGATATTCCTCGTCAGGTGGAAGATTTGTCAGGGAATTCAGGATTATACTCGGCGACCCTCGGCAAAAGTCAAAGCCAACGGTCGATTCCAAGGCGCCCTCTAGCAGCACGCTCACCCATTCCCAGCTCCATGCCAGGAAGGAAACCTTTACCTCCCTTACCGGGAACCGAGAATGAAGCTCCCACGTCGTCACAGGACGAATCTTTCGTCCCAAAGGCGAGCAATGAGACGACAAGAAACTCTAGATCTGAACCACGGGTATTGAACTATGACAAACCACTGGAGAGACCCCCAAACTCATTCTCAATAACAATCATACGGCGGGACCCGACTACCGGTGCCCAGTGGAATATAGGAACTGTCGCTGGATGTCCTACCACCGATGGTGGTCGCAATGAACAAAGACCCACATCACCACAGAAATCGAAGAAGCCTTATTTTGACATGTCAGTCCAGCTTACAGCACCTGGCTACACAACGTTTCGAAATTCTCACTCGGCCAACCACTTTGGAGGCAATTCTACCAACCCATCGCAGAACATGCCTCCCAATGGCGAAAGCCGACAAGTACCCTCTGTTGCTCCGAGCTTTGACCGCACCATTACCATGGAGGGGTCCAAATTTTGGTCTTCGATGCAACACAAGAGGGATGATTCCGATATGTCTACCAGAAGCGTCGCCTCCGCACGTGATATAGATTACGGCAGCAGTCCCACTCATAATAACCCTGAGGGAGGGAGAGTATCTCCGGACAGATCACTCACCAAAGGATACATCTTCACCAGCCCGTGGGGAGGGCGTTGCAAATTCTCGACGGGTGGAGGAGGGAGAACCCTGAAATGCAAACATACTTTACCTTCTACTACAAGCAGTGCCTCGGACTCGATGGCCACACCGCAAGCCTCTGCGGCTGTAAGTGAACTTCGCTTCAACCTACCTTCATCCGACATGTTTGCCTCTTTTACATCAAATTCCAAAGATAGTACAAGTCCCAAACGCTTCTCTTTTCCGAAATTTGGCCACGTCCGAAGCAAGTCCTCGTCAGATACATCCGGGGCCGCTCCTTCATATGCATCGCAGTCGTCCTCACACTCTACATTAAATCCGAACGACGCAGAATATCGGCCACCCTTGCCTCCACGATCAAATTACTCGTCCTACGCAGCTGATCCGAGTGATGACGACTACGACGATAGTAGGTTAGA
Source organism: Hymenoscyphus infarciens (assembly GCA_001414345.1). NCBI lineage: Eukaryota > Fungi > Ascomycota > Leotiomycetes > Helotiales > Helotiaceae > Hymenoscyphus > Hymenoscyphus infarciens. The sequence goes on along the minus strand of LLCB01000032.1, from coordinate 217,825 downwards.
CCTCAGTCTTGGTCAAGAAAAGGCTGGGGGTGGCAATCGAGGAAAACGTGCAAAACTCGGCAAGCTTATAATATATGATGAAGGGTTCAAGATGTTAGATCTTATCGTGGCTTCGAATCTTGGAGTCTGGTGGAGCGTGTGGGAGTCTGATTCCAAATGAAAAATCCCATGTCTCTCGACGATTCATATAATATACAGCACTACATGCCTTACCAATCTCTTCATAAGTATTGTCGGATTACTGGAGCTATTAATAGTACGATTAGTACGATCTCGGGGAAGCTCTGAGATAAATTCATTGTTATCTACGTACAGTGTTCTCTTTTCATCACGCACTGTCCATATCTTAATTTTCAAATCAGCCCACTTTTCTCTTTGCCGCCTTTTTCTATCTCTTCTCGTGAATTTAGAGGTAGATCGGAGCCTTTTCTCCCATGCTTGCACGACATGAGTAAGTTGGTCTTGTGTTCTATTGCGTAGCACTTGTTTCCTTTTCTTGAAATCTTGCTTCTACGCGTGGATGTCAGCTGGGGAATCCGGGGTTCGTCTATTTTCATTCTAGTCTTAAGTTAACGTTGTAATATACTGTGGCGGTGGGGATCAAAGCTTCTTTGACGTCGACTAATACCTGAATGGCTTTCCGCCTTGGCATTGGACTATGGATGGAGGGGTCTCAGAATTTTTGGGACTCCGATGGGTTGCTTGGATCCCGATGTTTTTGGTCATTGTGATCGAGTGGCGGCCCGTGGTTTTACATGTACTTCGCATCAGCTGAATGTTTTGCTTCGAGTGGTAAAGATCCAAATTCTTTCGGTGGTTAGGTTTATTACTTGAGAGAAAATTCCCAAAATGTGTCAAAACAATATGAGAAGACAACCTACAACTGGCGGCAAGATTTTCTGATCAGTCGTTATGCATCTGAATAGTGTACTACACCTAAGCCAGCTATCTCAATGGTCCGCAGAAGCTCTAGATCAAAGTGAATGTGTATGCCCGTCTAGTTCCACAACGAAGAACTCGAACCACTTTACGAGTAACGTTCGCTGTATCGGGCAATCATAGTGGTACTAAGTCCAAACATATCAGGCAATATCAAGCAGGCGTAACCACCTCCCGGGGAAGAGGATCTTCTATTTCCTATATAACTTGAGATCATTTCCCTCTTTCTCACCTCATTACTTCAACAGTTCAACTCACTTCTACAACAACAACCAATTCAGCCTCCTGTCCCGAAATCTCTCCCACCAACTTTCCAAAACACTCACACTTGAAAATGAAGTTCACACAACTCCTCACCACTCTATCTCTCGCGACCTTCGCCGTCGCCGTCCCCACTGTTCTTTCCCGAACAGGTGGAGGCTCCTGTGAAGCTGCAGGTGGATCGACTCAATGCTGCGCTCACAAATTCGGAGACCCAAATAACGCCGATGTCATCAAGTCGCTCGTCGCCCCGGGAGGTCTACTCACCGATCTCCTCGGTCTCAATCTTGCCGGACTTTTGAAGGATACTACTGCGCAAGTTGGTGTTGATTGTTTGTTCCCTCCCCCCCCCCCCCCCCCCCCAAAAAAAACGTTGCCAAAATCCAAAGTTAAGATGTACTAATTTTCTCCCGACGAAATAGGTAGTGTTCTTTCTCCCTCTTCTTGCCAGGGGAGTAATGTTTGTTGTGGGAATAGTCAAACTGTTCAGCCTCAGACTTCTGCTGGTGGTGTAAGTCTCCTTTTTTTGTGGAATGACTTCAAAAACGAGGCTGACGAGATGATCAGCTTCTCAATATCCCAATCCTTTCTGGGACACCAATCAACGTCTGCGGCATCGTGGTTCCAGTCAATGTCCTATAAAAACTTCGACAACGCTCTTCTACAATCAAGTATTTTTTGACATGATGGCCAGCCGAGGAATACTTCGGAACGTCTGTTCTGGTGGAATCTTTTCTTGATATACAGAAGACCAAGTGTGGAGAAAGCGCAATTTGGGGAAATTGAAAAAATAAGTAAAGGGGGAGGATATAAGAGGAAGCAAACCGCGTTGAGAAAAACTATCTTTTCTTTTCTTTGGCTCAATTTTTTTCGTTTACTGTGTTGTCACACTTTCTAATTAACAGAGACGAGGAATGGATGGGCATGATGAGGGACGATGGATGACGATAGGTGGATGGAAATTTCTCCTGTAACCGAGTTTTTCTTGACTTTCAATATATACGATTTTGCCCTATTTGATTCCCCTTTCTTCCCTCCTTCATGGATATGATACTATGATATTCCCAGCTACATCAACGTCTGCATTTGTGATGGTAACCTCAACACATCCCACCCCGCAAAGACCAACTGTTGTGTCACTTCGCCTTGGTCGATCACGGTTATGATCAGCAATTATTTAGTTCGCCTGCGTCGTACGGGAAGCTTGAATCAGTCCGTACTACTTTGTGTTGCCAGGCTTACCGCTTCTTTGGGGCGCTGAGAGGGCTTACTTTGTGTACAATATTGTAAGAGAGGGTAAGATCAACATTCTGCCTGAAGGGAGGAGTTGGCAGCGGTTTCGGTAAACACTACTTTCTCTCAAGTCGCACCATCGTCATTTATGTCTCGTTGCCCCTTCTTTATTATCATAACGTATCCTTCCTCAGTTCCTCGTTTAGTTACCAGGTCAAGCAATCAAGTTTTAAACTGCATTACGTGCCCATCGAAGTTCTCAAGAGATTTTCATGCAAGTCCCCTGTTTTCGTAGCACGATGTCTCTTCTGTCAAGTAGTACACTGGAAAGGTACAGCAGACTCAGAGCACGGCTACCGCATGTTCTAATGCATGCCGGAGCTTTACATTCACCAAAAATCCCAAGACCAATATCAAGCTCGCTGTGAATAAAATAGTATTCTGATCTAGCAATAGAAGGTCGTTCGCATCTCCTAAAATTAAATTTCAAGCTCCTGTATACGCGGATCATTCCATTCATTCTTCCATCTGATACGCCGAAAAGCAACAAGCCCAGTCCCACGCTAAGTTACAAAGCAACTGAAAATAAAAATGTATGATGGTAAGACCATTTCTTCAATGGGAAATGTATTGGAAAACCGCCGAGACTTCCTTGTCACCGGCCTCCTGCCTCAACAGCAAATCCTGAATTGGCTTCATGGTCTCATTGACGAAATGGTTCCATGTACTCGTATCACCATACATCATTGCCGGCGCCTTAATATACTGCTTCCCATCCGGCTTGCAGCGTTTGCATTTAAACGTATCATGCGTATCCGACGTCGTCTTACCATGGTACTGGAACAACTCTCGGAGACTGTCGAGCGTGAAGTGTCGTTCCACATCTTGCGCAGAGTCCACCACGCAGGACGAGAGAGATTGCTTGTGAGACTGTCGCTGGAAAATCTTTTCTTCGATTGTACCGGTGGCGATGAAGCGGTATACGAAACAGTCCTTCTTTTGCCCGTCTCTCCATACTCGTGCCAGGGCCTGCTGATCGGCAGCCGGGTTCCAGTCCGGGTCGAAGAGGACGAGACGGTTGGCTCCGATGAGGTTGAGACCGCATCCTCCGGCTTTACTACTGAGGAGAAAGATGAATTCGCTGCCCTCCGGGTCATTGAATTTATCGACTAGCTTCTGTCTCTTGCTGACATTCATTGTGCCATCCAAGCGGAGACTGCCGTATCCCCTGTTTCGACATAATTTGTCGAACATGTCGAGGGTCTGGGTGTAATTGCTGATCAGAACAATCTTGTCATTCGTATCCTGGCGGATTCGAGCAAGCATACGATCCAGCACTTGCATCTTTCCAGAGTACCAAGGCTTGATATCTCGGTCTCTGCCTCGAGCCTCCTTTGGAACGTAATCTTCTGGCCAAAATTGCTCGCATCCTGGCAAGTCTTCTGGCAGGTTCAGCAAATCTGGATGGTTACAAAGTTTTTTGAGCATGTTGATAGCCTTCAGAGGCTGACATCCTTTGCCACGAAGCAGGGCCTTGATATCGGGACTGCTGATGAAGTAATTATACAAGTCGAGTTGGAAGGGAGCAAGATTGCAAAATACGACGTGTTCGTACTTGACGGGCAAGTATTTCGAGAGGATATCGTTTGTCCTCCGGATGATGAACTTGTTTACAACTTCGAGCAATTCACGAAGACGCTGGTCGCCCTTCTCTCGGTCCTTGTCGCTACCTCCAGCATCTCGACTCTTGAGGATAGGGATCTCATACTTCTTACGGAAGTCTAGACGTGTTCCAAGAAGACCGGGATTTGCGAAGCTGACGAGTGCATAGTACTCTGAAAGATCATTCTGTATAGGGGTGCCAGACAAGATTACCCTCCTCGTCACATTGAGGTCATTCAAGGCAGTAAACGTCTGACTGTCTCCGTTTTTTAGTCGATGGCCCTCATCACACAACATGAGGCCTATTTTCGTATTCTTCAGTTCATGAACATTGAGTCGCAAAGTCTCGTACGAAACAATGATGACTGGTCTGGTAACTGCACGACCAGTGGCAATCGCCCACTGCTTTAGTTGTTGAGTAAGTTCCTCTTTCGACGCCTTTCCGTCAATTGCAAAGGGTTGGATTGCATCCGGGCCCAGCCATTTGACCAATTCATTTGCCCAATTTTTTACTAAGCTCGAGGGGCAGGCGATGATTGCCTTTTGGATTGTGCCCTTTCCTGCTTCCGGGGATTGTTTCAACAATGTCCACATCAAAGTAATGCATTGTAGGGTTTTCCCAAGACCCATTTCATCTGCCATGATGCATCCATTTGCGTTTTCCTCAATCATTCCCGTAACACATTTATACATGAATTTTACACCTTCGATTTGATGGGGTCGCAAAACCTTCGCGAGCCTTGGGTCGATAACCACGGGGACTTTGGGTCGTTCCCCTTCCACCACTTTTTTGATGCCCAAAATCTCAGCCAAACTCTTATGTACCAATGGCGCATCGATTTTGGGGGCATCTTCCTCTGCCTTCTTCGCCTCCTCAACATCTTTCGGCTTTTCGTCAATCGTCGGATCGTAGAGAACGATGGCAAATTCTCCACTTGGGTCGTGTAATGCCTTCGAAACAAATATCGCGCCTTGTCGTAAACCGAGTGTAGGAGGAGGTCGATTTGGATTGTAGGCACTTGAGTCCTTATCTATCAAAGGAACCGCAAAGCGTTTCCTGAACATCGTTTCCTTGTCCTTGACTTGAAATATCGGGAATTTATTCGCATCTCTATTTGCAAGGGCCATCCGGTCCTCGTTCGTCCAAGGCTTATCACCATCTTCCTGTTCTCCATCCGCTCCTCCATAATCTACCTTCCTCCTCTTTCGCGCTGGTTTCGCAGACACTCGAGTGGTTGTCGCTGAACCCGGGCATTTGAAGGGTCGGTGTAGTCGGTCGCCGGTTTGTGGTGTGCTATATCTCGCAGATTGTGTTGAAGCAGGTTTCTTTATTGGCGTATTTTCCTTGTCATCGCTCAATGTGATCTTGAAAGGCTTCTTCAAATCTCCAACACTCTGGGGAGTTCCTGCAACCGTTCCAAGTCGTTTGCGTGGGATAACTGGCGTACTAACCGGTAGGTCGTCTGGAGGAGTTATCATCATCTTGATGGTTGCTCAAAGATCCATTAAACATTCATGTTTGCTTGCGTTGCCTTCAATTCATGCGCAGAGCTCGTGGAGGCGATAAACTAGGTAGCTTTTTGAGGTGGCGATTAGGCAGAGCAAATGTTGATAGTGAAACGCGACCTTGAGCTTGACACGCTGACCACGCGATACACTAGATTAGCACGTGACTCATACCCCTACTCAGCCTTGCGTTGCAGACTGAAGCCGCATCTCCTCCGAACAATTATCGTGGTCCATGACGCCAATGTTTTTCTCCTTTTCTCCTTTTCTCCTTTTCCTATTTTTCCTATTTTTCCTCATCTTTATATGCTTATTTCAATTGTATTCTTTCACGTCTCCTTGCACAACTTTTTTATATTCACTTCACTTCTCCACATTTCGCGATCCCCATAATCTGACCCTCTGCGCAAGTCACCCCATCGTGACGTCTAAAACGAACCGGCCCAGCTTCCGCAACCCCGCCCTAATCGCAATGGCCCCTCCCTCGGCATTCGACCTTTTCTTTGCAAACAATCAGACCCCAATATTGATTGGAGCTTTTGCGACCCAAGTCGGTCATCATCAGTACATCAAGAGGACTACACCAGCGATTGCCTCTACGAACACCGCCTTTCACATTCCCCGACCGCTGAGAGCGGGTCTAGGTTGGGCCGTTGTCTTCCTCGGCCTCTTGACCCAGATCACAATCGCAAAGCAAGCCGTGAGAAACCACGCCGACCCTGTGTTGGCACATTCAAAGCAGAGGAAGCCTTGGAAAGGGAGCATCGCGGAGCGGATTTAAGCATTTCAGAACAAGAAACGAAACGGAAACTCAACCTGTATATTGTACAATATTTCGACATAAACGAACAACTCAACTCACACACCTCCACTCTTTAGAAACGATCGAATAGAAGAAGCATCATGTCCGCCGATTTTTGGGCAGGATACATTTCAGGCGCCGCGGGAATTCTCCTTGGAAATCCTTTAGATGTCATCAAAGTTAAATTACAAGCTGGCAGTCCCAGCATAATAAAATCCACACCATCGAGTTACACCTCACAATTCTCCTCGGTAGGCTCTCTCATTCGCGGATCAACTGCTCCGATTCTTGGATACGGGGCGTTGAACGCCCTACTGTTTATGACCTACAATCGCACATCGAATCTTTTGAATACAAACCCAACTGGGGTCGCGCCCAATCTATGGACAACTTGGATAGCAGGAGCAATTGGAGGACTTGCAACATGGGTCGTAAGCACACCCACCGAACTCATCAAATGCCGAGCCCAGATGTCCTCTTCGACGGCTGCAGCATCGAGCTGGGGAATAACGAAAGATGTCATACGGACAGAAGGAATCCGAGGCTTATACTTTGGAGGCGTTGTCACAGCTCTAAGAGATAGCATTGGCTATGGCTTTTACTTCTGGTCATACGAATTAAGCACACGCCTCATGATGTCCAAAATGGTCGATGGCCACCGAGTCGATTCTCCAGCCGCTCAAGAAGCCGCCAAAGTCCTATTATGTGGAGGCTTGGCCGGAGTGGTCACTTGGGCCAGCATCTTTCCTTTGGATGTTATCAAAACAAGAGTTCAAACACAAGCTATGAGCCAATTAGAAAGCTCCCCGTTACTTGCAAGTGCAGTAGAAGCTCCGCCACGAAGACTAGGAGCCATCGAAGTGGCAAGGAATGCATATAGCAGCGAAGGGGCAAATGTGTTCTTCAGAGGGCTGACAGTATGCAGTGTCAGAGCTTTCATTGTGAATGCTGCACAGTGGGCGGTTTACGAGTGGATTATGAAAGAGCTTGATCCTGCGAGGAAGAATCCTACGAAAAATGATATACCCATATAGATAGATTTAGACATGTTCTAGAACTGAATTCAGAAGCACTTAGACTTGATTATACTGTGCCCTTGATACCACAGATTCCCAAACTACTAATCTTAGATGAAAGTTTCGCTTCCTTTTTCGCTACAGTTCCAGAGCATAAGTTTCTGTACGATGCGGCTTTTTTAGACTTTTAACACTAAAAACACTAAAAACAGGTAAAACATACTACTTGGCGTGTATAACTATATACTCTATAGCGATTTAATAAATATATAATATATATAAACTATATTTAGAATTAAGATATCTATCTTTTAAATTCTTAAGATTAAGTTTTAAGATCTCTGTTCTTAATTTATATCGTGTTAAAGTTAGTTACGGTAGAATATTCGGCATTTAAGCCGATTTTATATATAAAATCTTATAAAATCTATAAAATTCACGCTTAGTCTACTTTAAGCCTACTTGAAATAATAACTAGTAGAGTATTATTAATTATTATATAGAACACTAATAGTTAAATGCTTAGTTTAGTATTTAGCCTAATTAGTAGATATAATTTTAATATAACTATAGCTTACTAGAGAAGGGTCTTTATAGTATGTTTTAGCGATTTTTGGTGTAAAAAGTTATATCGTACGGAAACCTATACTCTAGTACTATACGGTGAAGTATCAGACAAAATATAACATAGATTTAGTTTCACGCTATCTATATTTGTTCAATGTATGACGACCGCTCAAAAAACCTCTAACAGTTGTAGGCTTCTTTAGTAAACGTTCGTCCATTGACTTTCTATTTATGAGAAATTCACTCTTACTATTTACAGACTGACTGACCTCCTAAATTAGAGGCAGAGGTGGAGGAGAATAACGTGAATGGTCGGTTTTTAGGAGATTGGGTTTTTATTGCACCTCCAGGGTTTTCCTTGAGGGAGATTTGGGACTGACATAAACACTTTAGAATCAGACTCGGATGCAAGTATTCCATTCCGGCTCTGCTCCTGCTCGGAAAAGCCTGACAAAGAATTGGAAGTAATGTAAGTTCTCGTTGCCCAAAAGTTTTTAGATCAATAACAAGACAACTGGAAAACTCCTAAGCTTGATCAATGCTATAGATTTGCTGTAACAAGAAGTCCCTGTCGAAAAGAGAGCCACTTTAGAGATTCTTGGATATGTATACTTCATGCTAAATTCAATTAGCTGGTCTAGAAACTCCCCTCAGAACTTAACCTTCCATCTCAACTCCTTAAATTTTTAACAGATGAGTAAAAGCCTTTTCCAATCCTCTCTCGTCACGGCCCGGAACTTCAACGTGTTTAACTGACCAGAATTATGATACAATCTCTATTTATATTGCAGACTTCACGGCTAGTTAAAGATTTGTAACTTGGCAATTCGTTTATGATAGAAGAAGATCTGGGAAGAAATCTCAACCTCAAGCTCTCAAACAATCAAAAAAAAGAGTTACCACCCGTTCTAATTGTGACATACCCTAAAATTCCTAAGGACGGTCGTTGCATTGGAGTTAGACCAATGAAGTTGACTGTGAAGTTGGTAAGGAGATGGGCTTGGTTGTTTTCTTCGGGAGGGACTTTGGTGCTTTACTTTCTGTATGCTCCATCACAAAGGATACATCTATGCAAAGCTTGAATTGGGATGTTGATGCCATGCTGTATCATAGCAATATGGACAGAAGTCAAATTTACTATAGTCTCGGATGCCAGTAAATTGCTGTATCTACGACTTCTCCTAGATAACCCCATCTCTTGTTGTATGCTTCCGTTTCGACTCTAAATCTGATTATTATCCGACTCCAACTAGTTTGAAACTAGTGTACTATCGAAAGTAAGCTTGCTGTCGAAGAAAGTTTTACTGTTGTTGAGAACAGTAATGCTGCACTTCGACACGTTGACCAATTCATCGATTTGATCTGATCAACATCGATGTCAATGACGTCCCACTGTTGAGTACACCTATAGTTAACATAACCCAGTTGTTGCTGCGGTCGCCAAGCACTTCCAACCCGCTTCTCCACCCATCCATGTTAAACTTTTGCTCAAATACCTCGCGTAATTAATTTAACCCCTTATATATCTGAGACCTAGATCTTCCCACCAGAAACAACAACCAAAGTGATACAGCAGCAAATTTGGGTTCTCCTTCTCGATTTCTACTTTGTCTCTATTCTGATCTATCTTGCAGATTTCAGCACTTCGGAGGCTGCCTATGAAAGTAAGCAGCCAATTAGATGTTGTAATCTTAGTAGCAAACAGGTTAGTGGAGTTAAATAGACGCTGATATAAAAGACAATCACCATCCGAGTTTATCTTCAGCGCTTCAGCACTATAAGTCACCTCTTCTTACCACCGAGCCCCCTAAGGTGCCTAGCATTTATACCAAGTTTGAAATTCTGAGGCGTTACTACTTTCGTCTAGGAAACCTTTTTCCTCACAGTAGTTAATAAGTACAAAGAAGTGTTGCTCCTCTGGGTGAAAGTTATTTGAGAAAGAGTGAATTTGAGGTAAAGCAGGAGAAGTAAATGTGAAGCACAATTGCGAGGAGAGCGAGTGGACTTGGTATATGCTAATTAACCTAGGACCACTTACATTTGGTGGATGACATATGGCTCGGTGCGAGTACAAGAGTTTGGAATATAACACCTAGTGAGTTTTGATATGGCGTGGGGCAATTTGATTAGGTGTTTACAAGTGTTGGAAAAGGGTGGGAATAGACAAAATGTCTAGAGAGTTCTATTGTCGAAGTAAGTTTGTTGTTGAGGAAAGATTCACTGTCGTTGAGACTAAATACTCTCGCAATCAGACCATCCTACAATTATTCGAAATTCAGCCTAGCAGTGTACATAATACTACATATCTTTTACGCGCTTGGTGCTTTCTTCTCTTTCGTTGGGGTTCCAAAGTTACGTAACACTCTTTGTGAGGTAGCGGGTGCGCAGTTGACAGTGGTAATTATGCTCTAAGTTGGAGTTTGACTCAAATGCTACTTCTAGATGATATATAGTAAATACAAATAAGCTGGATAAAAGGGAAGTATTATATGAATCTCCTGGGACTAAAGTAATTTCGATCTTTGTATACGGCATTGTTTCAATGTCGACAACTTGATATATTAAGCGAGGCATAGAATATAAGTATACTTACTTTTACGCTATATAAGAGATAGAAGATTTCTAAAGATAGTACACTATGGATTAAGCCTAAGCTATTTAAGACGAATTTTTAAGCTTACTACTCTACTATTGAATTAGAAACCGCTGGATCGAGTGTAACACCCGAAGTGACTAGAGAAGTTTAGTATTAGACATGTGAGCTTGAACAGAGGCTAGAAGAAGAGTGTAAAATACTACGAAGATCGTCTTTCAAAACTAACTGCTCTACGTATTTGCCCCCTCGCTTAAAAGACAAGTTGTCTTCGAAACTTTTTTTAGTGTCGTGTAGTTGTAATAATTCAGATGTCTTCTCACGTTCTCGCTATTGGCTAAAAATATAGAGTATTCTTGGAATACTATCAAGTCCTCCAAAACTTCGGAGATTTTATATAAGCCGAAATAGCGGAACCTTGAAAGGCTTGTGAAAAGAGAACAAGCCCCGGAGACTAGAGTTAGAAACCGAGTCCGGGGTTTCTTAAGTACTTCACTACTAAGAAGTTGCTCTCCGTGTGTCTTAGTACCCCTTTTATGAAAATTTCCAATGTTTAGCTATACTAAAACTGAGTTCGAAGAAACTGTAAAGATTAATTAATTTGGAATGTAAAGTATGAACAATTATTTAAAGTTGCTTTATAACAAGTAAGTGGCCTATAAAAACTAGTACTTTAGAGAAACAAATGCTTTAGAATAGAATATATCCTGCTAACCAGGCAGAAGGGACATCGAGCCAAAACGAGACAGCAACTCCAAAGCTTCCCACACTTATTTCTTTCACAACCTTGCTAGAATGCACTACGTGGTAATCACCTCAAAGAGGAAAGCGTTGTTGTCGAAATGAAAAGCACTATCAAGCTTCCTATCAATAGTCTAGCTAAAGAGTCTAGGGAGTCAATCATTAGTACCAGCGCTTGTGAAGGAGAAGTTTATGGTTTTCTTATTTATATTAATACCAACTTCTTAGTTTCCATTTCACAGGCATGTTGTAGTAACAAAACAATGGGGACTCGTATCTTAGCAGAGCTACTGGGAAGAAACTCCCAAGTGAATACATCACGAGAATGAGCTAAGCCTCTAAAAAGAAGCTCAACAGACCAAAGCACTGTTTTTCTATTGTAGTTCATCCTGCTGGCAACGCGTCGAGCTAGGTATTCAACTCTCCCTCGTTGGACCTCTTGAAAATGGAAGATTTCGTTGGAACGGCGTGGTATCTCCTAGCAAAGCTAACTAGAGCATTGAGCGGGTTTTTGGTAGCAAGAGAGTTGTCGTCCAAAATAAATCTACAGTCGCATAATTAACTCGTTCAGATGTGTTTGAAGATGAGTTTTATATTCTTCTGTGTGCTGCTAGCTGTCTTTACCAACTTACATTATAGGATCCTAAGTATCAGATGATGCGTAACATTTTCCTCGCATTACTGGTCGTTCTTACACATCTTATACCAAGCGTCGGGGTTGACATTGTACGTAGCATGTGCAGAGCGTGGCATGCGTTCGTTGTGCCCCTTTGATTCATTGAATCATTCCTATATGGCCCACAGTAGTCAATACATACCTGTGAATTTTGCTCATATAAGTGACAGTTGTTCTTAATCGTTCGAACTTTTTACATTGATGGCCTGGAAAAGGGCCCAAAGTTGAACACATGAAAGGTCCATGAATCTAATCTGCCTGATAGCTAGCATGAAGGATACCATACTAACTCATACATCAATAGGTCTCTCATACCCCTGTACATCTCGAAGTTCACAAGCCTTAACTCGGTGAATTGGTAATCTTCAAAATCAATATCCGCCAACTCCAAGCACGCAGCCATCCTTTTACCCCTCCAATGTCAATAATCCTACAATAAAAATTCAAGTCCAATTTCAGAACCTGATATTTGAGACAACCCAAGATGAAACAAGCTCAACAATCCATCTACACTAGTTGTACTGCAGCTCTCCATTTCCTTGCTTGCCACCCTTTCCTTGCATTGACTGTTGGTAATTTTGGTATTGCTGAAATTGTTGTTGTACAAGTTGTTGAGGAGTTTGATATTGCTTTTGAAGTGGTGGGAAATCCTCGTAGGCAACGGCCGCATTGTAGCTAGGAGGTGTTCCAGCATGATTTCTGTCAACATCATCAAGTGATCGGTATCCATGGCCTCCGCCACCACCGCGTCCTCGACCTCCACGACCATTATTACCACGACCTCCTCTACCGCCTCCATTTCCACGATTGCCGCGTCCTCCACGGCCACCTCGTGAATTGTGATTCTCCTTTTGATTGTGGTTTCTTCCACCTCCGTGACCACCATTATTGTTGTTTCCATATGAGCCACTTGACTGTCTCGTGTCATCGTCATCATGTTTCCGCTTCAGAGCTTTGTTCGGGAACAGACTCTCATATTCATTTTCTGTGGGATTCTCTTCTTCTATGCGAAGCAGGATCTTCTCGCCAACAGTACTCTCAAACACAAACTGCTTCTCTGGTGGAACAGGCTGCCAATTCTGGATCTTACCTGCGTCGATTGGACGAGCACCTTTTCGGAGAGCGAGCACCACAATGGGTGTTGGGTTTTCGGTATAGTACTTTGCAGTTTCTGGAACAGGTTTCACGCACGCAGCCCAGATCTTGCTCTCAAAGACTGCTGTACCTGTGACTTCCCAGGTAGTCTTACTGCCCATGCCACCAACCTTCTCAAGGATGCTCTCTGGGGCCGGACGAGGGGTGATGAGAACATTGTTCGCGAGGAACTTCATCTCGGCATCCGGCATGTTGGGTGGGAGCTGAGCTAATGTAAGTAGCTGCTGGGTGTCAGTGTTGCTGATCAAATATCCGGTATAGAAAACTGTCTTTTTGATCTGAAGACGGGTGCCTCGTCGAGCTTTGGTGACTTGGGTATTATGGTCATTCAGCAAACGCTGAACTTCAGCTGCTTCGATAACAGGATCCAGCTGTGTGGCACCATCAGCAACCTGGACTACCTCTGCGACGATGGGGCCACGAGTTGGTGCTCCACCCATGCCATTTTGACGTCTATTGTAGTCGGTGAAATAATCTCTGAAAGCCTTGACATGACGGGGTCGGTCCTCGTAGATCCTAATTTCCTCTGCCATTTTGTATGTCTCCGTCAGGTTTTCCAAAAAGCATTGCTTAAAGTTCATTGTACTCGAGAAGAATTCCTGGTTTGGTCCGCGTGTGGGCTTCAACGAAATCATGTCGAACTCGAGGCCTTTGGCAGCAAGCATTTTCTTGATCAAAGCCGCAAATGCAGGCTCGGCACGACCAGTAAGAAGAACTGTGAGGGCATCTTTCTGCTGCATACTGAGCCTGATAAGTTCGACGATTCGTTCGTTCCACCAGCCTTCCCAAGCACGAGGCTCTTCCTTCTCGACGCCCTCACCAGTAGCTCCAAGGATTCGGGCATCATGCCACCATCCGCCGGACTGGATACCTTCTTGTGTCTGCAGGAAGCCTATCGTAGGTCCATTCCATAGTTTCGGGTTGGGCAAGGGGCTGTTGAAGACTGGGATCGTGTCAGAACAGGTGCGGGCGCATTGCAGATGGTGTTACTTACGAGTATTATCAAAATCGTAAACGTGGATTGCCTTGATCTTTTCGACCACTAAATTTTATGAGCAGCAAGCTTGCTCGCAGATCCGGTAATAACTCACAAGGTAATTGTTTGTTTGCGACAGACCAGCGATTGAGTGCAGTCACAGTGTACTGCACTGCATTTGCGTTTCCATTGGATGGGCCTGCCATCCTGCCAAATAGCAGTGCCCGAAGTCGTGAAGTCTTCCAAAGGAGAGCCGTATTTTTGTGGTAGATTCGAGGAAGATTGCCCTTTGAATTATTATTTTGGGATTTGGCAGCGAATTGACTCAAATTATGACTGGTAGCCTCGAGCTAATATTTCACTTTGATTTTGGGGCCGCTAGGGTAGCCGAGGCGCCCGGTAGTGCACTTTTCATTCAAGTACATATGTCTTTCATATGAACATCAACTCTCACCAAATTACAGATTCCTCTCATTTGATTCAAAGACTGATTATTTGTGACTTTCTATTCAACGCTTTTCTCACCCACGACTATCCTCCTGCCATGGCCTCCCTCCCAGCACTCCGCCTCATATCCACCTCAAAATCCTCACTATCAAAATTATACCTCAACTGCCACGTTAAACCAGGCGCAAGCAAGCAGCGAGAAGGAATAATTTCCATCTCCGAATCTACCATAGAAGTCTGCGTCTCGGCTCAAGCTCGAGAAGGAGAAGCAAATAAAGCTGTCAGAGAAGTCTTTAGCAGTGTTAGTTAGCGCGCTCTCTCTCTCTCTCTCTCTCTCTCTCTCTCTCTTAATATTAATGCTTAGTTGAGATGTATAAGTAGGTAGGAAGATTAGAGAAGAAGCTGATTCTTGTTCTTGTCCAGATATTTCGATGTCCCAAGTCAGATGTGGAAGTTGTTCGAGGAATGAAGTCCAGGGATAAAACTGTTGCTATTTGTGGCATCGATGCCAAAGGAGACGAAGAGGAGTGCATTTCTAGTATTCGAGCGAAGCTGGAAGATGCGGTGTTTGAAAATTAGTGGGCTATTTTACAGCGTCTTGTCGAGTAAGTTATTTCTAGATCCTGCATTTTCTCTTTTAGCGTTGCGTTTCAGAACGTTTCATGAATCGATTCCTAAATTTCTTATTTTTAGTTCATTCTGCTAAATTCTTGAGGAAATGTATGTTCGACGATGAAGTATGCAGATACCATGTTAAAAAGAGGATTTTGGACGATAATTTCATCGTCTTGACATACACCTATTCAACAGTGCAGTTTCATGCAGTTTCACTAACAGGAGCTGCTTTTGGTTCCAAAAGGATTTCATTGGTTTTTCTACGTCCCCATTTCTGTGCATTCATACAGACACAGCCTTGCACAATTCTTCTTCTCTCAATTCTCAAGTCTTATCATCCACCAATGAGACTAATGCAACGCTCAGACAAAATCCAACCCACAATTTGGGTGATAACTTTTCAAAGTTATGCTACTTCTCTGCTCAAGAAACGCCCCTGACTCCGATCGCCGAGCTGCGATATGATCTCAAGCCCATCATTATTGCGAGCTTCAATACTCTTCATTGAAACAAAAAGGCAAGTTCGTAAGAAATGAGATAACGCCTATCAGTCCTTTCCTTGAAACATGGGTTTCTCCAAAAAAAAAAAAAAAAAAAGAGAGACGCAAACCCATCTGAAGGTTGCGCTCATAATTCCTTTCGCTTCTTGACAATACCGAAGCTCGACAGACGACTACCCGAAACCTAGTGGAGACGAGTCTGAGAGTCTGCTACAATTGTGTGGAGATGTTGTGGAACGCTATTAAAAAAACTGCAAGGCAAGTGCCGAAACGTGAATGAAAGTTGAGGGATTGACCAACTAGGGATCAAACAATATTGCTTCCATTGCTTGATGACTAGAAGCTGTAGAGTACTCAAGAGAATGTATCTGAAACCAATGGTTCATATACTGCCTCTGTAGCAGCGATGGTAATTGCTGGTGGTTGATATACACTACTGAGATGCCGAGGGCGCATTCGCAGTCCAATTATCGTAATCGAAGAAGTTGTCAGCCCAACTGTTCTCTTGTGCCTCATTAGGCTTTCGTTCTGGTGACTCATCCTCAACGGGTCGGTCGAGAAAACTTTGGGTAAACTCGGTGGAATTGCTTGGATCCGACGCTGCTGGCGCAAGAGTGGAATTCAATCCATCAAAGGTTGGCTGGATCTGATGTTTACCGACGCCAGTGCCGAATGCAGGGCCGAAATTGTAGATGTTGTTATACATGTCGCCGTGAATAGAAACGTCGTGGGCCCCTGCCATCATGCCACTCCAATTGTTGAGGAGTGGATCATTGCCAAATGGGTTGGCTGCCGAGTTGAGAAGCATCTCTGGCTGTGCTTGCAGAGGGGCGCCACATGAAGGGAAATTGGTGTTGACAGAAGTGCTTCGTAAGTCAAGTTCGGAGTGCTGTGTGCGAGTGATGTTCACCTGAGAGAAACTCCCTGGTGGGAATGAGGGCCTTTGCTTGGGTGTTGCGGTGGTTGCTGACATTGGCTCATGGATATCAACTGGACTCATAGCACCAGTGGCCGCTACAGGTACCGATTGTCTTCGATCGTGACCAGAGGGATTCGCTGGGCTTCGTAATGAGCATGCAGACAATCCACTGTTTGTAGAAATTGGTAGAGGCCGGTGGCGCATTTCACTCTGCTCTTGGTTTGCCTCGTCCTCCTCCTTCATCTCCTGCTTCGCCTCCTGCTGTTGCGCCCCTTGCGTCATTTGGTTCATTTGGTTCATGTTCTGCTGCATTATCTGCTGTTGTTGATGTTGAAGCAATGGACGTGGTGTGTATGGTGCCTGTCGGTAACTCAGGGGGTTTTGAAAGTGCTGTTGTTGCTGCTGCATCATCATCTGTGCCCGCTGCTGGTGATGTTGGAGGGGAAGCATTGGTGATGGGTACATGGGATTGGGAGTAAATGGCAGGCCATGGCTGGAACCAGGCAGCATACTAGCAGCATTCTGTTGATAAGAATTGCTGATAGCCTGTTCGACGGCAGTTCTCATAGCGACATTGGTGCACAGGTATGCTGCTAGTTTTCTGTTGAAGTCGGCAGAACCAGTCTGTAGATGAGCTGTGAGCCTCCGGTAGTGGGCGGGCATATCATCGTCCTCCTCCTCGTACATCTCCTCATTCATCACATCTTGCTCGGTGACTTTCAATGAACGTCCAGTGCGTCTCTTGTGGATTTCCGAAGCTCTCCGGGCTGATTCTACACGGGCTTCCAGACTTCGATCACTACGTCTTGATGCAGCAATGTATGCTCGTTCCTGATTCTCCTCGTGGGTGCGTTCGGTCTGTGGTCTTGTCAGTCCATGAAATTTGAGGAGAGCAAAGGCCGGAGTGTGTGTCCGGGTGGGCGAGATTACCTTGACTGCTTTGGCGGGAGGCATTGTTCTGGTCGGAGGCATTCTACTGCCCACAGGCGTGCAAGCAAGTACTGCCCGATCAACAAGAGATATAGTCGGCCTTTTGCAGTTACGTAGCCACTAATTGATGTTTGTAATGATTTTCAGAAACGGATTTGGAATCTCTAAGATGGCGGGACGGTGAAAGAGGGCAAGTTGGGTTGGGATTGGGTGAGTTTGGTGGGTGGCTTTTATCGCCCTGCGATCTTGGTAAAATAGCGAGGGGCCTCGGATCGCACCTGCTTTGGTGGGTCGCGAAAGAGGTAAGGTAAGGTAAGGCAAGATTGAATGGCGTTCCCAGAAAGCCTTTGCAAGAAGAAAACTACGAGTATTATGAATTATGATAGATATCAGAAGAAGCAATGGCTTTTGTTTTATCGGTTCTCAGTATAATAATAAACAACTCTAAGAAGTTATGAGGTGGGTGCAAAAGTGAGGAAGTTGGGGAAGAGCACAGGAATAAGAAGGAAAACCTTAGCCCTACCTGGTCTGTTCGTTCGCCGAAGCGCAGAGTCCAAGCTGGCCAGCACGCCGCTTGAAAAGCGCAGTTAAAGTGAAGCTAAAGCTCCAGCTCCTAGCGAGGGCGATTCGAAAGGACTCATGCGAGTTTGAAAAAGTAGTGGGAACTTGGAAGGCCGGTTGCGTTGGGGAAAGTACTGGTAGTGGAGTGGGAACCTACGTACACTATACTGGTTTTGGTTGGGTTGATGGCCCACGACGAAGCTGGGGAGTTGCTCCGTCACGGGGATGGTATGGGCTTTTGAAATCCCATGTTGTATCTACCGTCTGTGCACATAGATAACATAGCACCAACCCTGGGTTCACTCCGCGATATTGGTCAGCTTTTCCTTTTCAGTTCCTCTTCAAGCCGAATTCCTGTTGATCAAAGAAAGAACCCCCTCTTTCCAGCCGCTACTTACACTAGGTAGTATCTTCCAGCTTAGCCTCGATTTCCGTCGGGTCAGATTGTGGCAACCGAGGTGACATCGTCCCCCTCGCTTATCGGGCGGGGAAGTAGCCAAGCATTGATTGTTTTGATCCAAGCCAGGTCCAGGGTGTTTGATGTCCCAGATCTCGTTGGTCTTTCAACCTTCTTCCTCAACAGTTCAGAAGGGTCTTCCCTCGTCCTCGGAGTTACCTGAGCATGGGAATACCCCTTACGAGTAGTCGAGCCTTTAGATCTGCGTGTCGCCAAGCGAAACTACGTGCTCTAAGTAGTGTTCGGTGCTTCAACCACTACAAAGTCAATTAGTTCCGCATCGCGGCGGAAGTGGTCCGGACGTTCCCTTCTAAAACAGATACTGCCTAGGAACCTGTTCTGTTCTAGCTTTCCCTGAAATCTGAAGTTTATAACTAATCCAAAAACCGGCCATCAATATCGTGTGAGACAATCAAACCCGAGCTATTCTGAACATACCGATGCCAGACTACGACTTATCCAAAAGGAGCGAGTCTATTTTACTAACGGCATTTTCCAGGATCATGGAACTATTTTTTCGAGTCTTTGACACGCAAGAAATCACTACTCGAGTACACTCCTCGCAATCACACAACCGATTGGACCCCTCACCACATGTCAGATCTCAGATCTCAGATCTGATGGCAGTTTTGTATTCCAAATCCAAACACCAAGCTACCCGCAAGGTCTCCCCTTCTCAATTCCCGTCAGGCCCGCTATCAGGATTTACAGTAAGGGCTCAGCCCAGATCTTAGCGCCAGCCGATCCAAAAATGACAGGATGAGCTGCACAGCAGCGACAGCTACTTATGTCACCTATGCCCCACATAACACAAAGGTGGCGAAAACACCGTCTACAGGATAAACGGGACGGGTCCAGAATAAAGCTACTAGCTCGGAGCCCCAGCGTTCTAGACCGCGACTTTTAAGCGCCTCCTTTGTCATGGTTCAACTGCCGTTTAGTTGGACCGACGACAATCTTCTAATTCCCTTGGTGTGGAACTTCAGAATTCGACGGTCGTTGCGATGAACTACAGTTGCTGATCAAGCTAGTTGAATTTAGGTTGTACTTTCCTATTTTGTGATAGAACTTGCGGGACATGCCATCGTTGCTCGAATTTCTCCAGCCGTTATTGAGTTATACCACTTGCATTTTAAAACGTTATTTCCTCTCTTGAATTTCAGAAAACCAATTCCACTTGCAAAAACTCCACGTTCTCAACCTTTCGCAGTCACAAACCCTTTTCATAAAAACATCGATATCAAAATTCCAGCATTCCCCGATTCTCACTACTGCTCTCTAGACAGCGGAATGTTCCTTATGGCAAGCACAACTTGACGTGATCAGAGCCTCAGCTACCGCTTTACTATCTATCTAGCGTTTGATAATAGCGTAGCTTCATTCTCCATCCAGTCAAGCTTGCGATAAGGAACATTTCAATGGGGTCGGTCGTCCAACTACCTCATTTCTACGTCATAGAGCCACTACCGGTTCCTTACTTGAGAATAACTTCAATCTTCGGGTTATCTTGAAAGTTCGTGTGAAAAGAACGCGGGTTTCTTTTGTTGGGCTAGGAATCAGCCGTCTACCTAACCATTTTCTTGGAGACTTGTTGTCATTTTATTTCAGCTGTTATGAGGAGGGAAAAATCAGTTCCTTCGAGGGAGGGGTCCACCGCCTATAACTCCAGCTCTTTACTTGGGAGTAGCTTCAAAACCTGAATTTGTCTGAAAAATCCAAGTATTGCCGCATTGCTCTAGAGCTTCCCCCTCTCATTATCTTTCAGCTTTGTGTGTGGGGATGGAAAATTCCGATTGTTTACTTGAGATGAGAATAGCTTCAACTCTGGGGATTATCGCCTTTACTTGAAAATTTCCCCCACTGTTCTAGAAGGTGCCCACTGTCTTTTCAGCTCGTTTGTGAGTATGGAAGATTCCGATACTCTCCTTGGGAACAGCTTCCCCTTTTTTCAGCTCTTCTTGCAAGTCACAGGGTATGCCAATGACGCCGTTTGCTAGAATTAATTTTTTAGTTGGGCCAGAAACTGCCCAACGTGCGGCCAATTCTTTTCTTTTAGAACGACGCTTGATGGCCGCCTTCCTTCAGCTATTTTTGAAAATTGCAGTGATTATTCTTGGTCACATCTTCCTAAGAGCCTCAACTCCTGGGCTTGTTAGAAAACAACGGAGAGCCGCTATTCTAGTTGGTCTAGTGAACACCCGCTATTTTGCCAGGTTTTTTTTCTTTGAGCAGAGCCCCAGTTTTTCAGCTATTTTTCTTAGTGACGGGAAATTCCATTGGCCAATCTAGTGCTTCGGTGGGAGGAGAGGAGGTAAATTTTTTTTGGTTTTCGTTTGCAAACTACCATTGCGTAGGGCTACCATTCTAGCTAGTCTAGAGAATACCCAAGGTCTCGCCAAAAGCACTCCGGCCATATCTTTCGAGGGAAGGGAAATTCCGTTGACTAATTTAGAATCCACCTTTCACTTCTGAATAGCTTCAACTTTTGCTTCCACACATATCTCAAAAGACTCAACCACTATTTTAGTTAGGGCTAAAGACTACCCTACTTCCCTTTTCGCCAAAATTTTCTTCTGTTTTTAAAGGGCTCGCTATCTTAGCTCTAAGTATGGTGATTCCTAACTGCGTGGATCGAAGAATTGCCCGTCAGCGCCAGCTGATTCAGGGCTGAGCCGAAAACCCCTCAATTCTCAATTCTATTAGAGAATGGTGAAGAAACTTGGCATTGGTAGTTGAAAGCTGAAAGCAAACCACATGTTGCCAGAGCCAAGAAGTAAGGAGTTACAGAGAAGCAATCATCAGTTGAAAGATAAAAGTTACAAATTTACAAAATTCTCAAAGCTGGCTAGCAAGCAATTCTCCATACCCCTTTCGTCAAAATCCATCCGCTAAAGCAAAACAAAAATTCCATGTTCTCATCCCATCGTCAAACCTCCACTGCCTCCCTCCAATTCCAAAAAAATGCTCTCTTATTCAGTAGGAGCATCAGTCAAGGGCACATAATTAACGCCCATTATCCTCTTTCTACTCACCGCCCCCTCCTTGTCCTTGTCAACTACCCAGATGTATTGATATCCTGTGAAATTGTCCTCTACAGGTATAAAAATCCTATACCGAAATCATCAGCCCAAACCCCGAATGCATCCCCAATCCAGTCCTTCAAACAAAATAAAAGAATAGGGACATGAGAGACAGAACTCACCGTCCAGGACTCCTCAACTGCTCAATCAACTCTTCATGAACCTCCTTAGCCGCAGCCCCAACATGTATAGCATCCCACCCCTCCTCGTCCCCCTTTGCCCTCCACCCCTTCCTCCCATCCCCTTTAACAAACGCAACCCGGCCCTCGTCAATCAACTCCCTGCCCCTTTTACTCTTCCCCATATTCCCCTCCCCCAAATCCCGCAACTCCTGAATATGTTCCAAGCCCACCACCCTCCCTGCCTCCCTCTCGCAAGCTAGTTCCGCAAGCACAGCAGTCAGATACCCACTCCCGGAACCGACGTCTAAAACCCGCGCACCGGGATAGAGGAAAGGAAGGAGAGAGGAGGTCGCTGCGGCATGCATGTGTGGTGCTGAGATGGTGGCGGAGTGGCCTATTACTTGGGGGGAGTCTTCGTAGGCGGAGGACGGGGAGGGACAGAAGTGGGCTCTGTCTACCTAGTTTTCTATTGTTAGTTATGGCTTTCGAAGAAGTGAAGAATAGGAGACATGTCAGGGGGAAAAGAATAGAAGGGAAGAGGCATTGGGGGGAACGAACCTTAAGCATAGCATCCCTAACTTTCTCATCTTCAATCTGTCCATTCTTGAATAAATTCTCAATCAATTCCTCATTCGTCCTCCCTGAGCTTCTCCACGCCATTGTGTTTCTACTTCTTGAGAGGAATCGTTGTTTTGCGATGCCGAAGCAACGTGTAAAAGTTGCGAGTATGGGAGGCACTTTGTTATTGGTCTCTTGGGCTGTGTCTTTGTGGTCTTGTTTGTTTCGTGACCTTGAGATAGTTGATAAGAGAGGGGGGTTGTTGAGTTAGTTAATGAATTAAAGTTGTCAGTTGTTGGTAGGAAGATTATGGGCAGAGATTCTGGAGATATATGGCGTGGCAAAAATACCTAATTACATCTTCTGAATATGGCGAATGGTACCCCCAAAGAAAAGTATCAGGGAAGCCTGATGTGACATTAAGAAGAATGCGGGGTCCCCACCCCACATGCCACCAGCCTTGTCTGAGATAAGAAGTGATGATCCCGATATTTCGCCGCTTTTCACTCTTACTCGATAGAATATTCACTAGCTTGATAGCTCTATTTCATTTTATGATCTCCCTGTGTACATCCACTCATAATAATGACTGGATGCTTCAGGTACAGTTTTCCTCATGTAAGAGTCCGAGTAAAGAACCGTACCGGACCCGATTCACTTGGTACATTAAGTAGTTGCGAATGTCATTTCAACACTCATATGTGGAGAGCCATAAATAAAACTCTTGATTCTAATAACTTACCTTTAAAAGCTTTATATCATGCTTCTTCAGAGAATAAAGGGGAGTCCCAAGCTAACGTAAGAAGGAAACTGCAAGATGGAGAAAGTTTGATCGAGGTATACTTTCAATTTTCATACCGCAGTTACCAAAAACCCAAGGGAAAACTTTCCAGGAGAAACTACACGTAGCAAAGCTGTTGACCCATGAGCATTCGTCCATTTTTTCAGTCAGCAAATTAAAAAGAAATAGCATGAAAGGTTAAGAACAACAGAAAACGGCCGACCCGAACCCATAAGGTAGAAACACAACTAAACATGGAATTCTCAGATCTTACTCCTCGAGGCTAAAAAAATCAACTCCAATTCCAGAACAAGAACAAGATAAAAGGACAAGGCAAGAAAACTCCGTAAAAGTATTCTTATTTGCGTCCTCTGGTAAACTACCAACCTCCTCAAGAGTTCTTCTTTCTATCCACTGAATCCATTCCCTCCAAAAACCAACGCCATGCTGAAATACTCCACAACCCAACCAGCCCATTCGTTCCCCCATCCAAAAAAAATGAGATAGAGAACGACAAAAGAGATGCTCCAAGGAGGTACTAAACAAGTGAGACATAAAAAAGAAAAACCCCAAGTCAAGATGATGGGTGATAGTCATATCCATGTTAGAAAAAGAAATATCTCATTCCCATTTTTCTCTCAAACAACAGTCTCCGACTCCTCCCCAGTAGCAATTATAGGAACGTTTAGCCCCCGCTCCGGACTTGCCAGAATCAACTGTTCATGTCTCCTGGCCCTTAAAAAGTCGCTCACTGATCGGATGAGGATAAACCAACCCACAATCATCAAAACATACGCCAACCATTCACTACTCGCAATATCACTGATCGAACCTGATGCCGTGCCTGAATTATCCATGCCTGCTGTTCCTGCTTGCACCTGACTGGGATCGAAATCGTGACTGTTTGGGTCTGGAGGTTGCGCGTATGTAGGATCGTTGGCTGGGTTGGGACCGGGATTATTGTTGCCTTTCATGTAAAATCCATATTGTACGAGAGTGATTCCGAGACCAGCGCGAGATCCGTTTTTGGCTGCGTGTGTGGTGTGTAGGAGATAGGTGAGGAGGAAACCAACCAGTTGGAAAGACATGGAAATCATGGCGTTCCAGATGAAGGAGAAGACGGATCCGACGGGAAGACCTTCGACATATACATCGTCTGGTCCGCCGAGTCCTGGAGCGAGAATGGTGGTTTCCCAATATGGGGGAGCTGCGTCTGCGGCTGCTTGTTCGTAGGTCTATAATTCGTCAGCGGCTACATCCTTCTAGATATACTATTTCCAGCTACTTACAGGTGGGTGTTCCTCTTTTTCGGCGCCTCGTTCGGGTTTTGCGCTTAGGTTCGCAAACACACCATCTGAACCGGATCCTCCTCCATAAACTCTGCCATTAGGTGTCGGCCGTGTTGGTGGGACAAAGACTGGGATATGGGTATTTCGGCGTTCTATGATCGTAGGGCGGCTAGGGGCTGTAGGTGTCGACTCGGAGTTGACTTGCTCAGCGGAAGAGGTAGAAGGCGTTCCTCGCATCAACCTCTGTCTATCATCTCCATCGTTTTCCTCGTCACTGTCTGATCCATCGGCATCGAATGTGTCGGCGAGGTTTTGATCTACGGAAGAGTGGGGACCATGCAAGACTCGTCGGGGGCCAGGTGAAGAATCGCGCGATCGGAAGGATGGAGGTGGGGATTGAGGGACAATAGAGGTCGAAGGTGTATCGTCGTCGTTGGCAGATATCTATCGTTGGTGTTAGCAATGAGGGCATTGTGGTGGGACAGGCTGAAGCCCTCGCCACGCAATCGTCGCAGATGTACGTACCCGTTCATATCGTTGAGAAGCCATCGTTAGGTTGAAATGAAGAAGGAAAGGAAACAAGAAGGCAAGAGGCGTCGACTCAGAGTGAGCCTGTTGATTAACGAAAGAGATGATGAATCACGAAGGCGTGGTTGGGAGAGAACATAAGGATCGTGATGTGGTGGTGTGTCGGGTGTTCAGGAGATCTGATCAAGTGTGGCTGATACTGAGACCCGCTAAAAGTGACTACATTGGGCTTAGCACTTGTTCACTATGTGTCTAACTCCGTTATTCCGCATGGTCGCCCACGTCAAGACTCTAGGAAATATGTTTGAAGGACTTTCCCATTAATCTCAGCATTCCGCCTCACAATGTCTCGAACCGCAAGTTTGCCTGCATTATTCGTTTTCGTCACTTCTAACAAATCCTCAGGTAATTTACAAACACTACCTGCGTGCATTGTCGCAATGGCCAAAAGACGCTTTGCGCCCCGAGTGTAGATTCGAAGATGTCATGCGAAAACGAATCGAGCAGAAATTCAACCCCCCGAAAGCCGCCGAGGGTGCAAAGCCAGTTGCAGCTATTCCTATAGATGAGAAGGCAGAGATGGATCAAGTGAATGCTTTGTTTTCATTACTTGGGAATCGCTATACAAAGCGAGTTAGTGGAATCTCTTTTGCCCTCACAATTCCTACGCTAACATTGGAATTGTAGTTTCCACTAGGGGACTCACTCATGAAGCCAGCGAGTAACCCAACGCACTATACGGATCTAGTCGAAGAATTACTGGCGGCGCCGAATCGGTCATGGTTTGAGAGGTTGGTGGGGAAGTGGCGGAAATCTATACGATTACAATGATGGAGTGTATATTATGGATGGGGTGTATGAAAAAAGATTGTACCAACAACTGTACACATAAGGAGGCGTTTAGCGATTATGGTTCATGAATGGGAGGAAGTGATACAATAGGAATATGCATGTTCAATTGCCGCAACTATTGTAACAAAAAGTCCCTGTTCCAAGTCGGAAGAGCATTCCATTTCTGGGATTTTGAGTAGTAAGTCCTATCACTCAGCTTTAACACTACCAGTAAATTCCTCTTACTACTGTGTAAGAGGATTAGATACATTGAGCTTGTTGGATAAGGGTTAGATATCAAAGAAAAGAGTATTTTTCAGACAGTTTCATTGCTTGAAAAGATAACTCTTTTCCGTCGTTTTCCTAAGTGGTAGGAGACAAACATAAACTAGAAGAGCTAGTAGCTATGTATTGCTTAACTGAGACGATTACAAGAAGGTTTAGAAAAAGGATCACATCTAAAGATACAATTGTAATAGGCGATGTCTAGATAAATAAATTAATTACTTATACAAAATGCTTTCAATAAAAGACAATTTCATCTAAGCAGTTCATTCTCCAAGATCTCCCAGAACAGAGGGGAACTTTTATCCAGTGACGTACTCCACAGAACTACGGCGACCCACAAACCTTTTCGAGTCACCGACCTCGGGAGACCAAAGCTACCCCAGAATATAAAAAATACTTGGGGAACCCTGACCTCACCATCCACTCGCACATTCCCCATACACAAAACAATGGCACCACCAGAAGAAAAGAAGAAGGAACGGCCCAGTGCCTTACGGTCAATCATTGCAGGTTCCACTGCGGGAGGTGTAGAAATTGGTAATTAGCTCTTTCCCCCACCAGTCTTGTTATGAAATCAATTCGGAGGCCTGGATGAATTCCTTCCCCCACCACAACTTCCCTTCCTCTTCAACTGGCTTGCATTGTACTAACAGAGGTTTTAGCAATTACGTATCCGGCCGAATGTATGTATACTACGAGACCTCCTCCATAGAAATGTGCAATCCGAAATGCGGGCATACTCTAACATCTACCACCAGTCGCGAAGACCAGAACCCAATTGAATCGCAGATTAGCAGAGTCTGCGAAGCTCCCATGGCCACCATTTGGAAGCGCGTGGTATGCGGGATGTACGACGCTTATAATTGGGAATAGCTTGAAGGCTGGAATTCGTATGTTATAACCCTCTTGCGAAATATCTCCAAACCATTTGGCTGTTATTCGAGAAGAATTAAAAGATTGGGAACCCCCATTTCTTCATTCTCCTAATCCTTCTAGAAGTTTATCTGAACACCAACTTGGCGCCGAAATGCTAACTCTTTAATTTCTCCCATAGGATTCGTAGCCTTCGACCAATACAAATCAATGCTCGAAGACTCAAACGGAAAGATCTCAGGACCACGAACAGTAATCGCAGGTTTCGGCGCCGGAGTAACAGAAAGTCTCCTAGCCGTAACACCCTTTGAGAGTATCAAAACTACATTGCAAGTCCTCCATTCTCATCCCCCCCCCAAACCAGCCACTCCTCAATTCCCGTCCGCTAACAATTGCAAACAGAATCGACGACCGCAAATCCGCAAACCCAAGAATGAAAGGCTTCCTCCACGCCGTCCCAATAATAGCCCGCGAACGCGGCCTCCGCGGCTTCTTCCAAGGTTTCGTCCCCACCACCGCCCGACAAGCAGCCAACAGCGCAACCCGTTTCGGCTCCTACACTTTCCTCCGTCAGCTAGCTCAATCCTATACCGCGCCAGGCGAAAAACTTGGTGCGGTCTCTACGTTTGGTATAGGCGGCGTAGCAGGACTGATAACCGTGTATGTTACACAGCCGCTTGATACTGTCAAGACGAGGATGCAGAGTATCGAGGCGCGGAGTTTGTATAAGAATAGTTTTGCTTGTGCAGCGCTGATCGCGAAAAACGAGGGCATCTTGACTTTCTGGAGTGGTGCCCTACCGAGATTAGTGAGGTTGTGTTTGAGTGGGGGGATTGTTTTTACGATGTATGAGAAGAGTATTGATTTGATGGATAGGTTGGATCCGGAGAAGAGGTATATATGATTCGTTGCCCGATGGGGGATGAGAGGATGAAGAAGACCAAAGTATGTGCTCAGAATTATGTATAAGGAATAGGAAAGGCGTTTTAGGAGTTTCAAGAGGTTGCATAATAGAATGATTTCATTCCTCTCATATTTTTTATACTGGGTCTCAGGACCCGTTTAAGAAGCTGCAATGGAACAGCTTCATTTTACAAAGTCTGATATCTCCAAGTACTCTAGTAAAAGGATGGTTTCTCCGCTTGAAAGGGGGTTTGGTAAGTAACTTTACTTTTATTAAAAGTTTCAGAGAAGAAGGGAAGAGAGGAAGCGAGAAGCGTAAACGGGAAGGTGGTTCTTACTAGATGTTAATCACATCCTACCGAGCTTTAACGCTAAAGCTTTCTTCCAAGTGTGTAAAACCATTTTACAAGCAAAGTTTGAAAAATTGGTTTTTCCCGAGATGGTGTGAGAGAAGCGGAAACTGACAACTATTACTTGCAGATGTTATATTCTTGTTTCCAAACAATATTTGCTTGTATGCTTTCACTTCAAAGAACCTGCACAAGTTTTACGAGCAGTTAAAGTTGTCTTCTCCAATAAGTTTTCAAGGAGTCAAGGAGTCAAGTCATCTTTGGTGCTATCATAAATTTCCGTTCACCGAAATACCTGGCATGACTTGACGCAAGTCACTCCACCGAATCACTGAGAGAAACTTTGCCTAGGGGGAAAAAAAACAGAGCCCCGACTTTGATATATTCTGCAAATCTATGTTTACAAAGTTAACCCTCTTTCCATGCTATTGAAAG
Organism: Hymenoscyphus infarciens; assembly: GCA_001414345.1. Lineage (NCBI taxonomy): Eukaryota > Fungi > Ascomycota > Leotiomycetes > Helotiales > Helotiaceae > Hymenoscyphus > Hymenoscyphus infarciens. The sequence continues at coordinate 189,231 of LLCB01000032.1, read as the reverse complement.
ACGTTGTGCGCGATTCCTCCCGGGAAAAGAGATTTTCAAGATGGAGAATTCCGACCTCTCCGTCTTGAGAAAAATAGGGAAGAGGAAAAAAGAAACGGGCGCAAATTGGGCGTTCCTAAAGTCCTTCTCTTTTTTTTTTTTTCTTTTTCGCAAAAAGGACAACCGCACTCTGCAAGAAAGACAGGCGGGCGTTTATGTAGTCTTGCTTGATAGAACCTTGATTTTTATGTCTACGTCTTTCTGAATAGTATATCACCCTGCTTCTTCTTCTTTATTACTACTGGCCACTCGCAACAAGGAAGGAATCAGGAAGAAGAATAGTGAGAGATCATCAGGCTAAAAATGCGAAACTGCTCCAATTAAAGGGCTCCACGTTTATCCAGCAGCAGAAAATCAGGACAAAATAACAAAGGAACGAAACAAAAGAAGAATATTCAAACGCTTAAGAGCTTGAAACCATAGCCTGCGATATGCAACCCCCCACTGGTTCTCGTAATTGGTGATGCTTTCTTGACATCAATACCGAATGCGGACAGTGAGCACTTTTATCAATTTTTTGATGCCAAGAGGCCGGGACATGTCATCCTTGTCTTGTGTTCCAGCAGTCCCGATTGAGATCGCTTGTTGAGAATTGGTGCGGACAGGGATTGCGAGATTGCGACGTGAGTGAGAACCTTTTTGTTAGTGAGGGATTTATACAGCGCTTGGCTGAAAACTATTATATAAGAAATAATAATTGAGCCAGACAGCAAAATTGAGAACTTAGGAGAGGGTTATTGTTCCAACCATAATTGACAAATCGGGGCTTGGCCAATTGGGATTCCAAGCTCGGAAGGCAAATTGACGTTTCGAGGTTCTCCGGAGTAACCAAGCGGTTGGAGCGGACATCAGGTGATCGATCTTCAAGCTGGACGTGGACCCGACTGCTCAAACCCGGGCAAAAGAATAGAAAAAGCTTCAGGCGGTTTCTTGATACATGATGAGACAGACATGACAGAGTGTATTGGGGAGAATTTGAGAGGAAGAAAGTAATTGATGAATACTCGGTATATAAACCCATATCCAAAGCGAGATGCTCCCAAGCGCAACTCGTAGCTATGGGCCTGTCTGACAGTTAACCTTTTTTTAGTAGTAGGGAGGATTACTCCTTTACCTTTTTCTCAGACCACCCAAACAGTAGGCACTGCACCGCACCGCACTGCACCGCACTGCACCGCACTGCACCGCACCCTACAGCCCGTACTGGCCTCCTACTATCGCCTTTCCATGTGCCCCCTGCCTGTAATGTAATGCCACCGTTTTCTGTACTGTACTGTAGCTGTAGTGTAGTGATTTTAGATGATATCCCGTCGCTTCGAGTCCAACGCTTGTTCCAGAACCCGCCATATTAAATTTCTCTCTTATTCAAACGCCTTCGCACTTTTTCCACAACCACCTAAAAATCTACTCTTCTTTCCACTTTTCCACCACCACCACCACCCAACACATTTGTATTCCATCGACATTGCGTGCACCTTCATCGGGCCTGCACCCAGAAAGCGTCCAAATAAAGCCGTCATTTTACTTGTCTGCATCGTCCCGTCTGACGGACGACACCGGTCCAGGTCCATCTGGTAAAGGCAGATTTCTGATAATTTTGGGGTCTCGCGTCGTCGTCGTGACGCTATTCACAGCTGTTCAGTCAAGGAGTTTGTGGTTCCAGGGGCTGCACCCACCCCAGCCAGCTCCACGACCACTTTACAATTTCATTTCCCTCCCTCACCTGGTCGGAGGTAGGGTACGGTAGGGTACGGTAGGGTACGGTACGGCATCTCGCAGAAGTAGCGACGATTCCTTTCCAAGCACAACATTGAAGCTTGACACAATTCGCCATCTCGCACCTCCACTGCCACTACCACTACCACTGCCACCGCCAGTGAGCCATGTCGACCGATGCACATCAACACGAAATTGGTCGAGCTCGACGTGCATCCGTTTCATCGGCTTCGGGACTGTCCTCGCCACCGCATAGCTCGCCGGAGCCGAATCAGCTGGCCGCATCAATGTCGAACCGAAATAGCATCAACATCAACATCGACCACAACCAAGCTCAGCCTCAGCCTCAGCCTCAAGCTCAAGCTCAAGCTCAAGCTCAAGCTCAAGCCCAAGCTCAAGCCCTGACTTCCAATGCCGCCAACATGGATCTGAATGATCTGAATGATCCCAATGTTCGAGCTCTGGGTCCAGTGGGTGGAGTTCCCTCACCGGCTGATGCCCCGGTCAAAGTGAGAAAGAAGCCGGGACGGAAGCCCAAGAGTTTCTATCTCAGCCAGGAGGCCAACCAAGAAAACTCGGCCAGCAATACCGAAGCTGCGCCCAAGCAGAAGAGAACTCGCAAGCCTCGAGATCCCAATGCGCCCAAGCAGGAGAGGAAGAAGAAGCGGATTGTGTCGAATGCTGCAGGTACGACTTCCGACCTCCCACCAGCGGCAGCAGCAGCAGGTCAAGGGCAGCGGGCCGTTGGTGCACGGGCCCCGGAGACTGTCGGGAGTTTTTTCGTGCACCCTGCAGCTGCTTCTGCTTCTGCTTCTGCTTCTGCTGCAGGCGAGGTGAATCCGTCCGAAAACGGCAGACGTGACCCTATTCCTAATCCCAATCCCAATCCCAATTCCAACCCCAACCCCAACCCCACCGGTAGTTTCTTCAACCCCGATGCTGCACCCCAGACGCATCACCATTCCCAGCCCCAAACACAACTGCATTCACAACAACCTCGCACGAGTGGTCAGAACTATGATCCCATCAGATCAAACTACGATCCCGTGAGGGAAACCGTTGTAAGCCACAACCCTTTCAGCAATCCTCAAGGCTCTCAAGGTTCGCCACATCTTCCCCAGACAATGAATCGAGCAAGCGCGTCCCCGTCGATTTCTAGCCTGGTGGACCCACCTAATCAGTCCTTGACGTCGCCGTCTATCGCAACGCAATCCTTCTTCAACCAACAACAAGCCCGGCTATACCAAACCGACGGCCCATCTTCCCACCCGCCATCACCAACTGTCATTCGACTTGCACCCTCAGCTCCTGCTGAAGTGCCTTCACAAAAGCAACCGATGCCGCCCAGAAAATCAGACGGACCTTCGTTGACAAAGAAAGCCTCCTTGGGACACGGCAGTACCGCCACATCCTCCGCGGCCGCATCGCCTAAACCACCAAAACTCAAGAACGCGGCAGACGTCTATCCTGCACCACCACCTCTTCCTGGTTCTGGTCTGATGCATCTAGGCGGAGTTGGCAATGGAGGCGAAGAAGGAACCGAGTTTCGTGCCCCAACTGTCATCCTCCATATCCCAATGAATGGCGAGGCTAATAAAATCATCAATTTCACGCGTATGGCTGAGGAGCAATATGGATGGGATGCCCTCCACCCGCGTCTCGCGGCTCAACGTGACCGCCTTGCCAGGGTTGCTGCAGCCGGTGCGGCACTGGAAAGAAATGGCTCGAGCAAAGATAGTGGTGATGATATGTCACTTGACTCGGAGGGCGAAGCTAGCAATGTGGAGATGGGTGGGATGAGTGATGGGCGAACCGGCACTGATGGGGGAGTGAAGAAGATTCCACGAAAGAGAAGAATGAAGGAAGATCAATACGATAAAGATGATGGTTTCGTCGATGATTCGGAACTTCTTTGGGAGGAACAAGCTGCTGCGGCTCAGGATGGCTTCTTCGTTTACTCCGGTCCATTGATTCCCGAGGGCGAAAAGCCAGCATTGGATCCTAGGTATGTACATCCCAAATCTATGCTCAATTCCACAACTAATATCTCTACAGGGCTACCGGTACACCAAAGCGTGGCCGTGGAAGAGGAAGCCGAGGAGGTCGTGGAGGAACTACCCGTGGCGGCGCAGCTGCAGCAAGTGGAAATGTTGGAATCAATGCACGTACCGGTCTCCCGCTATCCGGACCAGGCTCTCGGGGAGGTTCAACTACTCGCAAACCACGCATTACCAAGGCGGATCGTGCACGTATGGATCAAGAGAAGCTGGAACGTGAGAAGATGGGCTCTATGGCCTCGATGCCTGCGGGGTATAATGGCGGTATGGTTCAACTGGCGAGCAATGTTAATATTGGTAATACCCCTATGGTTTTCAACCAGTAGGGGAAAGGAGGTTGTGCTTTTTGTTTTGTTTTGTACGACATTTTCTTTCTCTCGATAATGCTCATTCCAAGTTGAGCCTCGAGATTTGAGAGGGACGCGGTACAGCAAGCACAGCGGATCTTTGTATTTTTTCTGGCATGGAGTTTTTTGGGTGGAGTACATGGGATTGATGGATGGGCGGGGTTTTCTCGTTAAATCTATCTACGTCAATGGTGGGACGAAGACAGAGTGTGTTCTTCTCTTTTTTATTTGGCACTGGAACTTTTGTAAATTATTCTTTCTGCATCGTGTTTTTCTGGCACTTTTTTTGCTTCAATTCATCTGCATTGCGAGGGGAAATTCTGTCTATCAAAGTCTAGGGACCGACAGATCATTTGTAGATTAGTATAAAAATATTCTTTTCTAGTGATGGCTTTTTTGAGTGAGCATGCATGATTGTGTGAGTTGCAAGTAGAATGATGTTGAGTTGAGTTTGCTGATGTTGTTGGTTTTGGTATTGAGCAATGTCCCTAGGTTGGATTATTAAACTTGAGAAGGGTGATTGAAAAGAAGTATTGATTATATTTCAGATGCCCAATCGTTCCCTTTCCCTTTCCCTTTCCCTTTCCCTTTCCCTTTCCCTTTCCCTTTCCCTTTCCCTTTCCCTTCCCCTTCCCTTTCCCATCCTTTACACGTCTTATTCCTTGCCCTCTCATCCACCATCTATCTTGACCATCTATCTTGATCTATACCTATCTATTCCTTAATATCCGTCCGTCTTTCTCCAAACAAATAAGTTCTACTTAGTATTTAAAATTTACATAGGTATAGAATAAAAAAATCTCCCTCTCCTACCTAAAGTTTGGAAAGAAGAGATTATTTAGATATAAGGTGACTTGAGAAAAACGAAATTTTGAAAAAGTAAAATATACTCTATTTTTATTATTATTCTACTTTTCTATCTTTCACTTGTTTTATTACTTACTTCTTCTACACTTACTTCTTCTATACTTACTTATTCCACGATCCTTGTCTTAAGAAAATAAGATAAACTTAACCCTTCCTATCTGAATCTTATAGAGAAAAATATATTACAACTCGTAAAAAAAACTTCTTAAAAAAAAAACGCTTAAAAAACGCTTCTAAAAACCGAAAATATAAAGATGAAAAAATTCCAACTATTAAGAGCCTGTTTAGCTCGTATAAATTATTTAGATCTATATGTATATATATAGATAGCTAACGAGATGTCCTAGATTAGAACCTCGTATAAGTTAGTATATATCTTTACTTTTTTCTTAATTTTTAGTAATTGTTTAGCTTATAAGAGATATCTAGGTGTATATCTTTCTTAACCTTATAAAATTAGTAGATAGGAAAAGAGAGATAGAAACTTTTAAAGAGTCATACCTTTAAAAGTCTAAAGCTTTTTTTCTCGGTAGTATAGATTCCTTTTTATATAGATACTAAGAGATATAAAGTCAAATAAAGGATTTATTTCACTTTTAATTATATTTATTAAATACTGGTGTATATATAGAATTAGTATTAGTATATATATATATATATATATATATTTTACTATATGATTTTTAGTAGTATATATCCTAGATATATACGAGCTAAGTAGGCTCTTACTTCTTCTACACTTACATTTTCTATATTTACTTATTCCTAGATCCCCGTGTTAGGAAAATAAGATAAACGTAACTTAACCCTTTCTATCTAAATAGTACTAGAAAAATACATTCTAACTCCTAAAAAAAAAACTCTCTTAAAAAGAAAACTCTCAAAAAATAAAAATATCAAAAAAATTCAAACTATGGAACTATTAAACTATGGAACTATTAAACTTCTACCCAACACTGTAGAGTATTCTAAAGACTACTTTGAAGTTTCCAAGTTGGAAGTTTGAAGTTACCAATTAACTAACCGTCATCTAATAGAAAGGATAATACATGCATACATACATACATACATACTATTTATTCCTTCACAATTACCCCCGAATCGCTCTTGAAAAGAAGAAGAGAAGAAGAAGAAAACCCAACACAACGCAACGTAACGCAACATAACACAACACAACTCACACCCCTCAAGCCCACCCACCAGAGCGTTCTATCCCAAAAATAATAAATTCGCAAAATTACTACCTAGACCCCTCGGCCTCTCATTGTATCAACATTAATAGAAATCCCATAGACAATATATGTTATACTCCCTCCCACACGCCCGTATTTTACAAATATATATACATATATATCGAGGTATACTTAGTATATCACTCTCTAGAAATCAGTCTAAAAGATGATAATCTAAAAGATGATAATAGGTGGAACGCAGCTTATGATCCAAGTTTGAGTTTGGAAGACAGGTAGAAAGATAGAAAATAAATGTAAATGGAAAATAAAAAGATGGAGAGAGAGGAGGGGGGAAGGCTAGCTCTACAACAGAAAGTGAGAGAAGCCGACAAATTCATCGCAAGGAATTTGGAAATACTCGGGTAGGACATCCAAAGTAAAAGATTTTACATGGGGCACACAACTAGAAGAACGACAAAGTAACTCGGCTAAGGAGCAAGCACTTCACTGTTTGGCACAAAGACTACTTCAGACCAGATGTTCACGCATCAAAAAAAAAACATCGAGACACAAACATTGAAAATCAGTTTAACTGATAGAATTCCCCGGGGAAAGAGACCTGATTTCTCATCTCACCAACCAAAAGTTGTGATTCTGTACTCTAGTGTGTAATACCTAACGCAGCAGAAGAACCCCTGGAAATGATTCCGCTAGACATAACATCAAAAAAGGCCACTTTCAACTGTCCCTCCCTCCTTCCACCCAAATCATTCCCATATGAAAGCATTTTTTGTATTTTGTGACCCGCTCTCATCATCGCGCAAAGCTCATCTATTGTGGTGCGGGCACGGCCTTGATCTCATCATCTTGGACTGGTGCTTGAGCAGCTGGGACAGGTGCAGCAGGAGTGGTAGTTGCAGGGTTGACATTCTCGTTGTTGATGATCTCGGGCTTCTTCACAGGTTCTGATTGCCACTTTGGAGGTCTAGCCCACTCAGGGTTTGTCCAAGGACCCTCATCACTCAGCATACACCCACCTTCGCCAGGGCACTGGCAAGATCCACCAAAAGCCTTTGGCAGGTTCTCCGCTGGAATCTGTGCAAGAATCTCCTTCTGATAACCACCACCCAAGATATGGATCTTCTCGACAGTGATTGGGTCCAACCAGCTCTTCATGATGCCCCAGACGGTGGAAAATCCCCATGGTGCATTGATCATGTAGAGCTTTCCTAGTCTCTCGGGATAGTAGTTTTGCGACATGTTGGAGGCTAGTTTGACGTATGAATAGACGGAGCTGACCTTGCCGAGTCCCACGCCCTTCAAGTCCATGATTGTGCAGCAGGTTTCGACGAGGTGACCGGATTTTCGGGAGCATGCTGGGAGTCTTGGGTCGGCAATCTTCTCGTACTCGACGGCAAGGTTCTGCAGCATTCGGTCGGAGGAGGTGATCTTGTACATGGCTGCTAAGTCGATTTTGCCCATCTGCTCAATGTATACTGGTCGTCCATCCTGTCTTCTTGTCAGTATGTTCCTTGTAAGCGTGGGCGCTCTCGCAATATACCTTATCCGTCTTGTGGTAATATTGGGGGTAGTACTCGAAGACCTGGGGCTTCTCCTTGTAATCGAAGTTTCGCACAAGATCGTCTAAACCGAATTCCTTTCGCCACGCCTCGCAGTCGACGAACCTTTATACTGTTCAGCATATATGTTTTGTAGGTGGAAGGTGGGGCAACGTACATCTTCTCAGTAAGGGCCACATCGAACTTGCGAGCTCTCAGAAATCGAAGCTACACCGCCAAATTAGCCAAACGTTGAAGTTGTAGATAGGAAGGGAGTAGACGAACGAGGGTCAAGGTGTCGAGACGCTCGGTATAGCCCTGACTCTCAAGCTTCAAGCGTAATTGGTGGACCTGGGCATCTTGCTCTGGAGTTGTGTGTCCAGCGTGTCCAGGCTGCGCCTTTTCTGAGACGCATGGGAAGTCGTAGTTGTCGTATTTGGGGTCCTGCTTGAGGGTGGGCGTTGCGGTGGCCATGGTGGTTGGGCTGCTGGGAGAAATGGGTGGGAAGAAGGATGATGTATTCTGTTACTCGTTAAGAGCTGGGCTGGGCTGGACTGGCTTTGGGTGGAGGGGACGAGGCACAATTTCACAGGGATTTGCCTGGATTTGCCTGGATTTTGGGCATGAGCCATGACGGGGTCAAGATCACGCGAACCAATGAGAAAGAGCGAACCACGAGTGGAGAAATAGGGGGTACATAGGTACATGGTACTTGTCCATTCACTCGCAATGTACTTTTATCTTTGTCCATGAAACCTCGGAGCGTTTTACTCGAATTTTTGAAAACCCCGCATTCATGTTGGTTTCACAACATTGCCTGGACTGCGAGTTCAGATATCCTTCTCTGTCACGCATTTGGAAGTTTCTAGTTGGCCAAAAATCGGTCTTTTCAACCATTTGGAGATCCCTTTTTCCCAGATCCCAACGCCTCTTGCTCCGGCTTCTCCTTCCTTCGCATCGTAACATCCCAGTTATACACTCGTGCCGTAGCAACCTCCATTGTCTAAAATCTCGTCAGTGCCCAATGTCTAATACAAGTATTTGTAGAAACGGTCTCTGAAAACTCACCGTAATCTGTTCCCGTAAAAAATCAAGATCTTCCTCGCAATTACTCAAGTTTTGCTTAGCAGTAGCCAGCCTCGTCGTGAGCAATTCCTCTGCTTCATCTATAGGATATGAAAGCATCACATTTGCCTAGAATACGTCAGGCAACAATTTCCCTAATTATTCCAAAGTAACGAACCCCTAGCCATAAATAAACTTCATTTGTTGGTGGTATATTTGCCTTTGCGAAAAGGGTATCGTTCAATTCGAAAGTAGTTTCTATCGGTTCTGAACCAGGCTACCAAAATATCAGTCCTGCTATTTCGATGTATTCGGCGTAATCCTACTTTTCTTGTCTTGAGAAATTGTACCATATCAAGCGTCTTCTGGATGTCCGGTATCTTCTCCCTGTGTCCAACCGCCGCCCGTTGTTTATTCGTTTCCATGAACTGATATTTCCTGTTGCTTGTATAAGCCCTTGTTTCCGCAGCCAAAATTCGAAAACGTACGAGATCATCTCCTGGAATTTCTTGAGGGTCGTTTCGACATCTGCCCGAGTGGTAACGTAGTCCTCGACTTTATCGACGAAGGGCGCATACGGAATGCCTCGTGGGTTGGTCGCGGCGGCTACCTCTTTTCTTGATGGAAATGATTCATTAGCTTTGGACATTCGATTTATGGACGCTAGGAGTTTTGGAGGATTGGTAATTACTTGGTATCTTTGTCTGCCATATTTGGCGTGGCTCGTTATTTACTCTCAGTTGGGTGTTCATGGCAGAGATTCGGAGCTCAAAAAGTAGCTGCTGCTTCCTTCCTGGCGGGGTCTTGGCGTCGAATGACGTGCCCCACCTTGTGTAAAGGCGGTAGTTGTACGTTGTTCTTGCTGCTGCTGACCACGTCCTAGTCGAAACAGTCCTCCTTATCAACCACACGCCCACCCCGGTCACAGTTAACAAGGACTTTAAGAGGACGGACGTAGAGCTCCTCAATATAACACTCTTACCGCTTCTTCTAAAGTCTAAAATCTATACCACGGCTAATCTAGATATAACAGTTAATCTTATAATTTAAGTAGTCTAAGCAGCTATATAAGCCTCGATACTAGACTACGTCCTTACTCTTAAATTAATGCCCGGCTTTACGTAAGAGTATAGAGAAGCTATTTAAGAAGTTAAGTATATATAAAGAAGGTAGAATAGATTAGATAGTATAGAGCATAATCTAAGAGCCTTCTAAGAAGCTAAAAAGATAAGAAAGAAGCTAATTACGATTACTTAAAAAGATATTTATAAAGATAAGATGTTGAATATAAGAGACGAGAAAGGGCTATAGGCTTTAGTAAAGTAGATAAGATCGAGGGAGTTCTAAGCCTCTACTTTTACTCTTAATCTAAAAAGAGGAGATAGTATAATAGTAGAGGATATATAAGTGAAAGCTAATATACTATAATAAACCTTCTTCTTATTCTCTTCTAAACCTAACCTCTCTAATACCTACTTTTATCTATATTACTCTTCTAAAAAGCTCTAGACCTCTATTTAGGAATATAAAGTAAGAGTAGTAATATAAGAGACCTTACTAGATAAAGCTTTAAGAGAAGATAGAATATTAAATAGAGTTATCTAAATAGTAGCTAGTATTCTTACCTCGTACTTTACTAATATCTTTAATAAGTCTATAAAACTTTAGTATTATCTAAAAAGGTTTAAGAAGTCTATTATAGTCGCTCTACGTAAGCCTAGAAAGAAGACGTACGCTAAGCCTAAATTATATTATTCTATTACTCTTATAAATACGATAGATAAGGTTATAGACTTAGTACTTACTAAAAGAATCTAGTACTACGTAGAGAAACACTTTATACTATTAATAATATATATAAGAGATTATAAGTAATTATTATACGAGTATAATATCTACTTTCTACTTAAAAAGATATACTTAGCTTAAAGAAAGAGAAAGATAGCGAGCTTACTTATACTCGACATCTTAGAGGCCTTTGATTATACGTTATATAAGAGGCTAATCTATAATATAAAGAAAAGAGGTCTACTTCTAAAAGTTATTTATTAGATATCTAGCTATCTTATAGAGAGGACTATCTAGATTAAGCTATTTAAAGGTATAAGCGATATATATAACGTAGTAACTAGTATCTCTTAAGACACTCCTCTCTCTCTTATTCTCTACTTCTTTTATAACTATTACGGGAAGGACACGTGACTATACTAGTAGCGGACCTATAGGTGTAGATAGTTACGAGTGCTCTATACTCTCCTCTTCTCTCTTTAGACGTTTATTACTATACTATATAAGAGATTACTTTTACGTATTTCATCGAGCCTAGCTATAAGCTCTTAATCTATAATCTGTCTCTTATATTATATAGTAGTAATACTCTAAATTCAAACTATATATAATCTCTTTAAAATTATTAAGCCTCTGTCTTCTACTAACTATATTATAACTTATAACCTATAACTCTTACCTCTCTCTCTCTTATCCGCTTTCTAATCTTATAATTTAAATACTCGATTAGAATCTAGCTATTAGTATATACACTATCTAGTAATAAGTATAACTGTCTTCTAGATCTCTAGTAGGTTAGTAAGAAAGATAAAGAACACCTCTCTTATACCTATTCTACTCTATATATATATATATTACTTATAATTTATATAAGAAAGCCTTAGAAAAGAGAAGCACTAGTAAAACCTAAATCTAAAAAAATTCTTAATAAACATAGTAGCTACTATAATAAATAAGGCAGATACTAAAAGAATAGTAGATATATAAAAGAGTCTATCTTAAGAGTTTTAGTAGAATTAGCTTTATTCTTAATACTATTAGAACGATCTATTATACTTAAAAACCTCTTTTCTAAGCTCTTTAAGGCTCTGCTAAGTACTCTAGCTCTATTAAGTACTCTAGCTCTACGAGCCTTATAGACCCTGTTAACTCCTTATATATACTGTTTATAAGATATATCTATTATACTAGTTAACTCTTATATCCTAAGAGTCCCTAGTCTCGTTTCTATAAGCTTTAATAGACTCGACGAGATTAGAGCGCTTATATATTAGAGACTAGTACCTAGAAGAGATAAGGAAGGAGCGAATCTTAATAATAATCTAGATATTATAATTACTAAATATTAAAAAGAGAGAGCCTTTAGTATTCTTAAAGACTTAACCGTTATTAGTAAAAACGATATTTTAAACTTTACTATAATTAGAGAAGAACCTATAGTACTATCCTCTTCTAGCTCTATACTAAGTTATCTTAGTCTAATTCCTAGCTTTAACGCTTACTCTAAAGCTCTTAAACTAGTAGATATTACTACTATGTTTAATCCTATACCTTAAATAGCTTTTACTTTATACTAATTAAGGCCTCTCTTATTAGATTAAGAGTCTATTAATTTAGACTTCTTTAATAAAATTAATAAGCTCTTAACTCTATTCTTAAGTAGTAGACCTATTATAATAGTAGAACTTAAGGTATTATATACTAGATAGCTTTAGTAGAGAGACGCTGTAATTATCGATTTTATAGTAAATAAGGTAGCTAAGGATATTACTAGGTATACGAACCTCTAACTACTTATTATAGATAAGGACCTAGAGAACGTAGAGTTAGTATTTAACCTACTAAGAGATAACCTCTTAAACGACTTTAAAGCTAGTATAGTATAACTATTTAAATTACTAGATAGCTTAGCTATAGTAGATAAATTTACTAAGCTTCTTACTCGTTTCTAACCTAGGCTAGAATAGGCGAACTCTTATCTTAGTAAATCTTCTTTTAAAACCCTCTATTAATCTCCTTATTAATCCCTTTATAGATCCTCTTATAAATATAAGGAATAAGACTCTAATAACTAACGACGATATTAACTATATCTTAAGATAAGAGATATTAAATATAATAGTAAGACTCTAGTTACTTTATAGTTTAGCTAAGTTAAGAGATTTATATAGATCTATAGTAAGAAGATAATATTAAGCCTTATACTCTAGGCTCTAATAAATAATACCTAGGTCTAGTATAATAGACTTATATTAAATACTAGGACTTAAATACTTTTAGACTACGACGAGCTTAGAAGCTAGATAAGTAAATAGTTTTAAAAGGACGTATTAACACTACTCGTCTAAGCTAATAAGTGTGACAGTATGCCGTTCTATATAGCCGATATTACGTGGTATATGTCGTATATATTAGCTTTCGGTAGTTGTTGTTTTATATTATCTAATTTAGGAAGGTTACGTCTATCTAGACTTTCGGACGTACTTCGTAGGGTTCGGGCTTTTATATTAGCTGACGTATGTCGTTGTTCGGTTTCGTACCTCTTTTTATATTATCTAAAACCTCTTATATATAGCTGTCTACTCTTAGAGTTAGAAAAGGCTAGTTATTGTTTTCTTCTGTATTAGTGCTTAGTATCTATATACGTTATTCTACTATATATACTTCTATATGTCTCTACTATAGTTATATGTATTTTGTGCTATTATAAAAAAATAATAACTCTTCTTTACTAGTGACGGCCTTAATAATATCTCCTTTAAGCTTGTCGCTGCTCTTTGTTTAGAAGTCGATTCGCTCTTGATTTAGAATATTACGACGGTATTCTTAAATAGCTAGGTAATTAGAGACTACTTAGATAGCTAGTAATACTAGGGTTTAGTGTCTATATAGATAGCTAGTAAAAATCGTGTTTTAGTACATGTTAAGGGATTAGAATACGCTGAGTATTCCTGAGAGTCTTAATAACCCTAGGTTTAGTAAATAAGTCGACTTATAATAGTTATCTAGAAGGCTTCTGAATCTAACCTTACACCCCCCCCCCCCAGTTCCGCCACGAGGCGTTAAACGACCTTCTAGGGCCACCCCCCTTTCTGAAAGACCCTCTGAACCCTCTCTGACCCGTAACCGCACGCCGAAATAACAAGGGCTTAGCCTCTAAAGACAACTATCCCAAATTCGGATAATATGCGGATAATAGGCGGACGAGATAGAGGTAAAAGAATATAAAGGACAAAACGATTGGTTAGACGAGATGGACATAATTATAAGCAAACTTTGAAAGTTAACAACTTAAAGATCCTACCTCTGAACCCTTACTGATCCGACCTTCTTTCGAACCTTCGTTCGAACCCTCCTTTGCTTTTAAGCCCTAATTCAGACCTCTTTCGCTTAAGGAACACCGCTACCCCCCTTTCTGAAAGACACCTCTCCGAACCCCTTCTGAATCACACCCGTACACTAAGATCTAGAAGATCCTAAAGAAATAATAATGGTTGAAGAGACTAGCGGGACTTCTTAAATATAGAACAGATGTGGTCGGTTATATAAGCTTTAGAAGTAGAAAATTAAAAAATAAGGAATTAGCTAGCTGAGCTAGAAAGACGGATAAGCGACCTTATATTTTAAGTTAATAAATCGCTACTCTGAACCTTACCTGATTTAACCCTCTCTTGCTTCTAAGCTTGAATTTATACCCCTTTCGGCTATAGGCAGCTGCCTCTGATGCCTTCCTACTACTTCCCAACCCTTGAATCGGATACGAATTAGTTGAAATACGCTTTCTATTAGGATAAAACTTAGAAGCGAGCTCTTAGCTGAGTTATCGCTGTCAATCCCGACCGAACATCATCTAACTCTACTCTGAACTTTTTCCTCGAACCTCTACCAGCGAACATTCAAAAAGACTACGGTTGCGAACCGAGTCCCAGCCGCCGGTACAAAGGTTGAAAGAGATGGAAGTTAAAAGAGATAGAAGTGGAATTAAGAAAGAAGATTACGCTAAAGAAACGTTCACTTTTCGAGTACGGCCATACTCGGAGAGAATAGCAACAGTTCTTTCATATCTATAGATAAAGAGAGACACCGAAACGCTGAGTTAACCGCGAACGAAACGACCACGCCTGTCGATATCAGCACTCCGGTTCAAAACACCCCTCCCTCCTTGTCCTATTCAGCTCTGAACTCCCTACGATCCGACAGCGACTCTTCTTCGAAATCGGAAGATGATTAAGTCCTTAAGTACCTCGAAGGGAACAAGGCACTACGACAACTTCGGCATCAAGTTTATTTGACCAGCCGAAACTGCCCCTCTTGTTGTCGTGAACTTCGGACAACAATTTCAACTTCGACAACTCGGCTACAACTTCGCTTTTGACTAGCCGAAAACCCCCTTTTATTGTCCCCGGTTACTCGGACAAGAATTTCAAATACGACAACTTCGGCAACAACTCTTTTGACCAGCCGAAACTACCCTTTTTGTCGTCCTGAACTTCGGACGGCGAAACTTGACAACTTCGGAAACAACTTCGCCTTTGACCACCCGAAACCCCACCGACTCTGGTACAGAGTCTTACATTCTTTACTTTCTTACTTTCTTTTACTTCTGGCCGGACCCAGAAGTTTTATTTGAATTCGAATCGGATGCGAATCGGTACACCCTCGAAGTGAACTCTTAGCTGAGATATCACTGTTACCTACAACGTTACCTCTTGATGTTCGTTTCCGACTCTACTCTGAATTCACCTTCGAGTTTTGAATTCTTTTTTCTGAACTTTTTCGAACCTACATTCTTTTAGCAAATTCGAATCGGATGCGAATCGGTTGAAATGCGCTCTCCATCAGGACGAAACCCAGAAGTGAGCTCTTAATTGAGTTATCGCTGTCAATCTCGACCGAAAACCATCCGACTTTACTCTGAACTTTTTCAGACCGTCACTCTTTTAGCGATTCGAATCGGATACGAATCGGTACGCTCTCGAAGTGAGCTCTTAACTGAGTTATCACTGCCTCTTGACCGAACGACCTCCGACTCCACTCTGAATTTTCGAATTCAACTTTTGAACTTTTTCTGATTTTACTTTGAACTTTCTCCGACTGCTAGACGGATCGGACTACACTCTTTTAGCGGACGCGAATGCTTGCTTTGATATTGAAGGATTGAAAACGAAGTCTCTATTTTGCAAGCATCTACGAACTGGGTCGGTTACGATTCAGGACCGACATCTCGTCTCGCTTACGACATTACGATAAACAAATAAACAAAGCGTCTTCGAACCCGGGTCAGCTACGATTCAGACCCTAATCTACCTTTTCGCTTACGACAAATACGACAAATATAACAACTTACACCATCCCGATTCGACCCTGAACGACAAGAGATAGAAGACTCGGGACGAGTCTTTTTCAAGGGAGGGGGATGTAACGGCATACCGTCCTATATAGCCGATATTACGTAGCATATGCCGTACATATTAGCTTTCGGTAGTTGTTGTTTTACATTATCTAATTTAGGAAGGTTACGTCCGTCCGGACTTTCGAACGTACTTCGTAGGGTTCGGGCTTTTGTATTAGCCGACGTATGTCGTTGTTCGGTTTCGTACCCCTTTTTGTATTGTCTGAAACCTCTTGTATATAGCTGCCTACTCCTAGAGTTAGAAAAGGCCAGTTATTGTTTTCTTCTGTATCAGTGCCTAGTATCTACATACGTCATTCTACTATACGCACTCCCACATGCCTCTACTGTAGTTGTGTGTATTTCGTGCCGTTATAATAAGGAAGAATTTTAGTTTAAATTCGAGAACTAATACTCTCTTTAAGTATATATAGTAAAAAAGCAATTACTCTATATTAAAGCTAGGTCTATAAATAAAGACTACTTAGTACGTAGAATTTATACTAGACTCGACCCTATACTAGGCTCTATAATTATATTAAAGCTATTTAGTAATACTTTAGAATTTCTTAAGAAGAAGGTATATATTATAGAGTCTATAGTATAAGTATCTTAGACTATTTAAAATAAGAAGTTTAAGATACTTAGTAAGGAAAACGAATTATTAAAGAAAAAGTTTAAGAAGTCTAAATTATATAGTAAAGGTTAATTAAGTAAGAGCGACTAGGAGAATCGTATAGAATAGAAGTAAGATAATAGAAAGGTTAATAATAGTTTTAAGAGACGTAATAATAATAACTTCAAAAGACGTAATAATAATAACTTCGAGAGATATAATAATAGATATAGTTAAAACTCTTAAGGTAATCGTTAGAATAGTAGAGATAGACGACTCTTTAATCCCTTTGTTCTATAATAATTTAGGTAGCTTAGATTTAACCTACTAACCTAGTCTTAGTAATTTAGTAGGCAGCCTTTTAATTCTCTATACGCTTAAAACTACTAGATGTCTCTACTAATATAGCCTATATAGTCTATATAACTAAGATTTATACTAAGAGCGGCTACTTAATTTATATAGAGATAGTAGTAATAGTAACAGCTACTTTAACCCTCTTTAAAGAACGGTTAAAAACAGTTATAGTAACCTATAAGCACTGCCGTAGTCCTAGTATACTTTAGAGAAGCTAAACTTTTAGACCTAGTAGCTATAGATAAGTATATATACTAGATAATTATTAGCGCTTTAAATAGATTTAAGACTAATCTATATATTAGTTTAGATAATTCAGATTTAGAAAACGAATATAGTAGTCGCTCTAAGGTAGCGAGCTACCTATAAGAATTCCTATTATAACTCTATTACTTAATATTAATATCGTAGTATAATAGGAAAATTATATATCTTTACTATTACTCGATCTAGACCTATTGCTAGTCCTAGTACTAGAAAGCCTAAAAAAATTTAAAAACGATAAACTGTCTAAAATAAGCTATCTAGCTAAAATATTACTTATTCTATTTACGCCTAGTATTTTACTAATATTAGCTACTCTACTTAATTCTCTTATATTATAAGAAGCAGATATAATATATATACTCTCTTCTACTACTCTACTTCTCTTATCTTTTATAAATCTATTAGTAAAGGGCCTAGTAACTCTATTACTCCTAGATATACTAATTAAAGAGATAATTAGAATAGACGTCTTATTAGATAGTATAGAGTTTCTTAGTAAGCTATTATATACTAATTAACTACGTAAAAGAGCTAAAAAGATTATAGTCTCTAATATAAAATAGAAGAGTAATAGTAAGTACTTTATAAACAGTACTTAGTATTACTACTATATAAGTATAAAGTACGTTCTTACTACTTTATTAGACTAGAATATCGAATTTTATATAGACACCGGTTTAGGTATAAATCTTATAGCTAAGTATATAGTAGATCGTTTCTTCTTATATATTAAGATAGAAGAAGGACTAAATATAGTTAGTCTTTTAAGTATTAGGAAAGGTGTTTAAAGACTTTAAAATTTTATAAAGATTTCCTTTACTATTTATAATACTTTTAGATAAGAGTTCTCTTTTAAAGTAGAATTCTATATTATTAATAAGCTAGGCTATAATATACTAATAAGTACTTTGTTTTTAAAGCTAAATTACTTAAACTTCTATTAGATAAAAGGACGTAGTATTAATTATCTAGATTACTACGGTTATAAATTCTATATCTTCTACTTATTAGATTAAGGAGAGAAGGAGCTTAAGTGTATAACAATCTATATAGTAGAAGATATAATCGTTAATCTTATATAGAGCTAGAATATTAGCGTTTATTATAGTAAGAAGTTACTAGTATTAGTATAAGAGTATATAGTTAAGCTATATTAGAAAAGTAGCCTAATACTAAACTAATTTAAAAGCCTTATATATATAATTACTAATAAAGATTAAAAACCTCTTATGTTTATAAATCTTAGTACTGCTTTTATAAGGATTATAAAAGAATAGTTACTAGGATTCCTTAAGTTATTAGATAAGCTACTATTAGCCGATTACTCTATATACCTTAACCTTATTAACGTATTTAAAAGACTATCTCTAGTACTAGAACAGCTTAAAAGTAAATATCTCAATAGTTAGCCTTATCTTATATAACTAATTAATAATCTAATTAATATTTCCTAAGCTAATATTAGACTAGAGTAGAACAAGGAATATTAAGCTAAGGTTAGAGACGTTATCTAAAGCGAAGCTAAGCTATTCTATAACAAGTTAGGTTACTTTAATAATAGAATTAAAATATCTATCTCTTTTAAGAAAGAGGTAGATATTAAGGACCTAAAGTAAGCTCTCTATAGTCTATTAAAAAGAGATAAGAAAGTAATAGATAGTATTATTAACTTATTAATTAAGGTAGGCGTTATTAAAAAGGTGCTTCTAAGAGAACCTTTACTAGCCTCTATACTAGTATTTATAGTATAGTATAATAGAAAACCTTATATAATAGTAGATTTAAGAAGAATTAATACTAAACTATATATAAACGCTTAGTCCTTACTTAGATAGAATAATATACTATAAGCGATATATAGCGCGACTATGTTTTCTATACTTAATATAATAAAAAGCTTTTTCTAGTAATTAACCTATCTTAAGAATAGATAAAAGCAGACCTTTATAACACCTTATAAGGGCTAAGAAAGACTAACTATTAGTATTATAAAGCTGGCTATATTACTTACCTTCTTCTAGTATTATATAGAAGATACGTTTAAAGATATGTTCTAGTAATTTATATATATATTTATTAATAATACTATTATCTTTTTAAAGACTTTAGAAGAATATCTAGTCTATTTAAAGTAAGTACTCTACTGCTTTATAGAGTTAGAGGTTACTCTTTCGTTATTAAAATACTACTTTACTTAATTAAGATTATAAGCGTTAGACTATTAGGTATTATAATACGGTTTATATATAATAGAAGATAAAGTTGAAGTAATAAGAGTAATAAAGTTTTCTTATACCTTATCTAACTTAGAAAAGAGCCTTAGGCTGTTTAGATACTATTATAAATTTGTTACTTATTACTTAGCTATTATAATATTATTAATTAAGCTAAAAACCTTAGAGTTTAAAAGCTTCTTAATTTCTAGTAAAGAATATAATACTTATTTAAGATATATAATAAAGTCTTTTATAATAGACTTAGAGTTAGCTAAATTACTTAATAATAGTAAATCTATATAGGAAAAGCTTAAAGATAAGCTATACTTTATACTTATACTAGTATTTCTAGACTTTATAAAGCCTTTTAAGCTATATATAGATAGAAGTAAAGAGATAGGTTATAGAGTAGCTTTATATTAAGTAGATAATAAAGGAGTTAAGTATTCTATCTTATATCTTTCTAAATTATTATTACTAGTAGAGAAAAGATACTAGCTAATAGAGCTAGAGACTAGTATACTTATTTAAGCTTTAGAAAAGTTATTATAATACCTAGATAGTAACGATTTTATAGTAGTTACTAATTATTAAGCTATTATTAATACTTTTAAGAACGACGGCTCTGTTAAGAGTAAAAGGTCGATCTAGCTATAAAACTAGTAATTGTTTTTATCTTATTATAAATAGTATATAAATATTATTCACTATATAGATAAGACTTATATTAATATAGATACTCTATTAAGATTACCTTATAATAAGCTAAAACTATTATCTTAAAAGGAAGCTATGATTAAATCTAATATATATTTTATATAAGCTTTCTTATCTAAAGTTATAACCTTATCTATATCTAAAGAGTTACTATTAGAAGTTATAAAGTAGCTACTCTTAGACCGATCTCTAAAGCTTATATTTACCTAGATATTAAAATAATATATAGATAGTAAGTATACTAAAGCGCTAGTAACTACTCTTAAAAGCTTTTATTTTAAGCCTACTAAGAAGCTACTATTCTTTAATAAGCTTCTTTATATACTAAAAGTATATCTAGGAAAGTTCTTATCTCTTATCTATAATAATAAGAGCTACTTTAGAATTAAAAGGATCTATTAATATATAAAAAGTTATATCTTCTATCTTAGATTATATTAAGAGATTATAGAATATATAAAGAGTTATCTAGTATATTAATAAGTAAAGCCTTTTAATACTCTACTTTAGAGGTCTCTTTAGCTAATTAAACATCTTATAGTACCTTTAAAAGTACTATTATTAGATTTTATAGATAGCTTTCTAATCTTTACTTAAGGTAATAATAAGATACTTACTATTACTTATAAGTGTTTAAAGGTAGTAAAGCTCTTAGTAGATAAAGATACTAATACTACTAAAGATTAGGCTATTTAATACTTTAAATATATCTATATAGATTAAGGTTTACCTAATAGTATAATATCTAATTATAACTCTAAGTTTTAATTAGCGTTCTAGTATAAGCTTTTTAAGCTTATAAAAGTTAATCTAAGCTTTACTACTATATACTATTTAGTAGGCAACAGTTAGGTAGAGTATACTAATTAAACTATAGTTTATATCTTATAATATACTATTAGTAGAGTATATAACTAGTTAACCTAAGAGGACCTTATACCTTTTATCTAGCTATTACTTAACTCTTTTATTAATACCTCTATTAAAGTAACGCTCTTCTCCTTATTATATAGCTAAGATATAAAGATAGAGCTTAGTACTAATACTAGAGAGGATATTCTAGACTTCTTAACTTATTATAAATCCTTATAAGATTAAGTAAAATAGTTAGTTAAGATAGTCTAAGCTTATATAAAGATATACTATAATAATAAATATACTTCTTTAAAATTTAGTAGTATAGTATACTTATAAATAGTAAAAAAATAAGATAAGAGTTACTATCTTTAAAATTATATAAAGCTATTCTTTTAAAGATTAAGACTTTTTAAGATTATATAGCTAGTAGATAACCTTACTTTTAAAATTAAGCTACTAAATTAGCTTAAGATTTACTTTATTATATCTATTAAATACCTAGAACTAGTAAATAATAATCTATATACTTATTCTTAACTTAAGCTAGGACTAATTACTATTAATAAGAAGGAAAGGTTTATTATTAAGAATATCTTAGAATAAGAAATATATAAACCTTTAAAAGGGCGATGCTAATTATACTATAAGATTAAGTAGCTAGGCTATAAGGAAACTACTTAAGAGCTAGTATTAATAATATAAGATTAAGCTAAATTAGTTATATTAGCTTATAAAAAGAAAGAAAAGAAGAATATATACTTTAAATCTAAAGCCTTCTTATAATAAGGTAAAGCCTTCTTATAATAGAGTAAAGCCTTCTTATATTAGAGTAAAAGCCTTCTTATAATAGAGTAAAGCCTCTTTATAATAGAGTAATATCTAAAAAGACGTTAAACTACGTTTTAGTACTAGTTATACCTCTTAAGAAGAGTAAACTAGTAAGATCTATAAGTATTTATACCTATAGTACTTATAACTATTTCTAGTAAAAGGCTTATAAGCCTTCTTTAAAGAAGCAGGTACTCTCTTATTTTTTATTTTATTCTTATAAGCTATAATCACTTAAATTTTATATATTATATTAATTTTAATTATTTATTAGAAATTTACCTTTACTATCTAGTAGTAATATTAAATTTATATAACACTAATTAGTTAGTATCTAATTTTTAGCCTTAATATTATTATACCTTACTAAGGAATTTATTCTCTTATTAACTCTATACTATAATAAATTTAACTTAATAATATAAATATATATAACTCTTTTATATTATATTCCTTTTAATCTATTAATCTAGGAATCTTAATTACTTTAATTATAAACTTCTTAGATTAACCTTCTATTATTAATATAGTAGGTAATTACTTTACTAAGTAGGTTTTTATAAGCAACTTAAACTAGGTCTACTATAAGATCGACTTTATAGCTTACTCTACTATAATAAGTAACTACTAACTTCTTAAGAATATACTCTCTAGTATACTTAGTTCTAATAATAACTCTAAAAGTAAAGTTAAGACCTTTATAGTTAGTAATAATAACCTTCTTACTCTTAGTAATATAATACTATTCCTAGAATAACGAATTATAATAGACACCGCTACTAATACCTTAATTAATAGTAAAGCCTATACTTATAATACTATTTATAACATAGTTATTATAATAACTTAGTATAATAAGTTAAGTACTATTATCTCTCTACCTATTTATAAACTTAATAATAGTAAATATAAATTTACTTTAGCTACTAATAAGTTTACTACTATAATCTAGTCTAATAAAGGAGCTATTATTAGAGCTAGTTATATATTAGAGACACCCTTTATCGCTATTAGAGATAGAGACTTTACTAATAATAATATAAAGGAGCTTACTACTACTACTAATAATTAAAACTCTATTAGTAATAATATAAAAGAACCTACTATTACTACTAGTGGTTAAGGCTCTACTAATAATAATATAAAGGAGCCTACTACTACTACTAGCAGTTAGAACTCTACTAATAATAATATAAAGGAACCTACTACTACTACTAATAGTTAGAACTCTATTAGTAATAATATAAAGGAACCTACTACTACTACTAGTAGTTAGGACTCTACTAGTAATAGACCTACTACTATTACTAGTAGTTAGGACGTTAAAGCTACTAGTAGAGACTCTAAACCTAAAGACGAAATAGTTACTACTTATAATAAATAAAAGAGTAAGAAGTTAAGATTTATCTAACTAGAATATATTCTACTTAAGGAATAATAGAAGATTCTTAAAGTTATAGAGATAAGAGCTAAATTTAAAACTATATTTACTATAAATAATAAGCTATACTATCTCTTTAACTAAGTTAAGTTATCTAGTAATAATAGTATTCTAGCTTCTTTAAAGTAACTTTATTTCTAGTACTTAGAACCTTATATCTACTTTAATATAGAGCTTACTTTTAATAATAAGTAAATATAAGATAATAAGGACGTCTCTTATAAAGAGAGATTTAATACCTCTAACTATACTTACTTTAAGACTTACTTTAATTAAAGAGCTTATACTATTAAAGACTTTATATATTAAGATCTTAATAAATATAGCTTACTAGCCGCCTTCCTAAAGCTAGACTTTAGAAAGCTAAAAGGTATAAAGATTATTATTATTAATATTAAGATAGATATAATTAATATTACTAGTACTAATATCTCTCTTATAGTTAATCTAAACTATAGTTAGATAATATAATAATTTATTAATAAAGTTAAGACTACTTAGATAGAAAAGAGTATTCTTAAATTTATATTTATTATTAATAATTACTATAATAACCTTCCTCTTATTAGTACTAAAATTAAAGCTAATAAGAAAAAGAACTCTAATAACTTCTAGATTAAAAACACGCCTATTTCTAGCTAATTAGGTATAAGTAATCTATTCTAGATTCTAGAACAGATACTATTAAGAGTTATAAGTAAATACTTATATTATATTCTTATATTTTATAACTATAAGCATATATATATACTTCTAGTCTACGTTGTTTATAATAAGTTTAAGATCGTAGCTAGAGAAGCTATAGATTAGTAATTAGATAAATTTACTATAGCTATTTCTTATATTCTTAGCTTAAATAAGAAGCTATTATAATATAATTATAATAGAGATAAGGCCTAGATTACTATTATTAATATATAGTGTTATATTTATAAGAATCCTAAAAAAGGCGATTATATTAAAGTCTAATTCCTTAATCTTAAGACTATACTATATATTAAATATAAGAGACCTAATACTAAGAATAAGTATCGTTTTAGTAAAGATGTCTTAGATAATAAGGATAAATCTAATAATAATACTAGAGAATAGATCCTTAGTATAAATAGTAGTAAAATAATTATTAGAGATAATAAAAAGGAAAAGGCTAAGATAAAGAACCTACTAGAATAGTAGATAAAAGAGCAACGAGCTATTATTATAGGAATTATTACTAATATACTATCTTTTCTAAGTATAATCTTAATTACCTTATATATAAGAAAAGATCTATTATAGTAAAGCTCTAATAATAAATAAGTTACTACTTACTTTAATATTCTAATATTAAATATTACTAATATACTTCTTATCTATTTTATAAACACCTTTAATAAGATAGAACTTATATATAAGATTAAGGTTATCTTTAAGATTTTAATATAATTCTAAAATAATATTATTTAAAGTCTTAATAATAGAAGAGTATTAGTAAAGGAGAATAAGCTATCCTATACCTCTATATACTATATAAAGCTATTTATAAACTTCGACCTTCTAATTTCTTAGGAAACTATAGACTTTTTTATAAAGTACTATAGTAAGCCTTTCTTAGATAAATTTATTTAGAAGGTAATTATAAAGTTTAATTCTAACTATTAAGTTAAGTATAAGAAGTTATAAGAGCTATATATACTATTTATTAGTATCTAAGGCTATATAGTATCTTATAAAATAGATTAGATAGAAACTCTTTTTATATTAGATTACTATAATCCTAATAGTATAAAGAACTAAGTCCTTCTTACGTATCTTATAAATAAGAGAGTAGATAATCTTACTAAAAAAATAGATAAGATCTTCTTATTACTTAATATTAAGAAGACAGTTATTTATCTTAGTAGTTTATTAGTAGAAAAGAATAAGCTTCTTAATTACTATATACTAGAAGACTTTAAGTCTTATATTAAAGATATATTAGCTCTATTATATAGTTTTATTAAATATCTTATCTATAAAGCTATTTAGAAGGTTAAGATAAATAAGAAGGTAAGAGATTAGAGATATCTAGTATATATATAGAAGTTTAGCCTTTAAAAGTATATCTTCGATCTAATTAGCAGATTAGCTAAAGAGGTCGTAGAATTCTAAGCCTTTAAAATATATACTTAAAAAGTCCTCTATAACCTTAATAACCTAGACTTAAGGCTTTTAGCTTATATAAATACCTTTAATAAGGCTATATAGAAAGTTATTATAAGAGTAGATATTATTATAACTATATTAGTAATTACCTTATAATTAAGAGCCTAAGAATAGGTAAGTAAATTGTTTAGATTTAGTATAAACGAGGCTAGTATAATAAATCTAGCTATTATAATCGCTCTAGCTACTAGTTTTAAGTTTAAGATATATAATATAAATAGTAATATTAAATAGATATATTATTATTTAGTCTTAAAGATAAATAAGAAAGCCTAGAATCTTAGTATAAAGTATCTTAATAATACTATCTTAAAGTATTATAAGTATAGTAAGTATTATCTTATATATCTAAACTATTAAAGCTAAATATATAATAGTATTATCTAGAAATTCGTTAATAGGAAATACTACTATAGTAAAATAATTAACGCTACTACCTACTATAGCTTACTTTTAAGTAATTATATAATAAAAGAGGTTAATAAGGAAATTTTTAATCTTAATACTTAATTCGTTATAGTATAAGTATAAGGTAGTACTTTCGATATTAAAGCCGAAGGCACTTCTATCTTTAATAAGAACTATATTAATATTAGTAATAAGTAGATATAATATATTAAATAAAAGCTTAAGTAGTATAAGATCGAGTACTTTAAGACTATCTATATCTACTATTATAAAGTAGAAGTTAAAGCTATAGTTATTAATTTTAGACGTCTAAATAACCTAGCCTACGTCTTATATATTACTAAAGTTATTTAGAGTATAATATTTAACGCCTTAATACTTAGTATTCTAGCTAGTATAAAAATCTCTAAATAGTATAGTAACGTAAAGCGTATATTAGTATCGATTACCTAATATGTTTACTTACTTATAGTACTTATCTTAGACTATATTCTTAAACTAAAGTTATATAGCTATAACGTTTTCTAAGATAATATATAAATGATATAATACTCTAATATCGGTTATATCTACCGATTATAGTATTATATAAAAGATTATAGATATACTACTAATACTTAGGTAGTAAATGCTAAGAACTACGGTAGATATAGTTAATATAGCTATCTTTAAGCTACTTATATAAATAATAAAGCTCTAAAATATAACCTTTATAATTATATTAGTTATAGAAAGAATATATACCTCTATACTAAGAATAAGGAAGATAATAGTACTAATATATTTAGCTAAATATATAAGTATTATAGATTAGTATATTATATTATTATAGAGAAGCTAGACAGCTATAAGTAATATAACTATAAATATATCTTTTAAGAATACTTATATATATAATATATAAAGTATAAGGAATTTAACTATTATAAGTTAATATATATAAATATAGTTAAATATACTACTTATAGTTTAGAGGATTATATTAAAGAGAGCTATAGAATAGCCTATAATAAGGCTAGAAAGGTAATATAATATATACTTAGCGTATAGCTTAGTAATTATAACTACGTTCCTTCTCTTAATAATAAGGAGAAGCTAGCTATAATAGTAGATAATAATTAAGACGCCTTAGTAATAATAAGTAAGCCTCTACTATAGTCTAAAATTCTACCTACTCTTATAAAGGTATATAAATACTTATAAATATAAATAGATATAGTACTTATAAAAGATAATATAATTATTAATAATTTAAGCTAAAGACTACTATTAATAAGATTTATTAAGCTAAATTCTAAGTAATTTATTATATACTTAGTCTCTACTATTCTCTAAAATATAGTAATTATACTACTAGTCTTAGGAAATAAGATTGCTTTTAAGATCGATAATTAGACTTATATTATAGACTAGAAATAGAAGCTACTTTTAGATAGTAAGAAAAAGATAATTAAATTATAAATCTTAGAAATATTTAGTAAACTAAGTAACTATACCTTCTAGAGACTTTGTAGTATTAATTAAGACTTTTAAATAAATCTAACTATTACTACTTTAGCTGTTATTCTTTAAAAGAATAATAGGTTACTAGATTCTAATACTACCTCTAGATAGAATATAGAGATTAAGACTTAAGATATAGAGATTAAGATCTAGGACATAGATATTAAGTCTTAAAATTTAGGGATTAAGACCTAAAATATAAATATTAAGCCTTAAAATTTAGAGATTAAGACTTATAATATAGATATTAAGACTAAGGATATAGAGATTAAGAAGTTTATAAGAACTTTACTTAAATTAGATACTGAATCTACTTCTTCTCTAGCTAAGGCTCTAGTCTCTTATATACTTAATACCTTTAGTAAATAGGTCTTTAAGCTATATATTATATGTTTTAACTTTATAGATAAGCTAGACGTTCTCTAAAAAGACTTATACTATGCCTAGTTCCTTAATAAGTATATTATAACTAACGTTAGTAGAAATAAGTTATACTATAAAGTATAATTAATTATCCTAGCTTTATAGATTTAATATAGTATTAAATATTTATTCTCTAAAGAGGAACTTCTTAATATACTAGTAAAAGGGCTTATAGGTAAGGTATATAGAGCTATACTTAAAGGCGCTAAGATAGAGCTTATTAAGAGCGATTTTACTATAAATACTCTTATGTTTTTCTTTTATCTACTTATAGATATACTAATTAAGTTAAAGATTACTTTAAAATAACTAGATCTTATTATTTATATAGCTAACGCTTCTACTACTTCTTAGGTTATCTAAGATAGCGGTTACGATTTATATACTACTAACTATATCTTATAAATTTAAGTAGATAATATCTACTATAAGGTTATATAACTAATTATAACTATTATAGATTAATTAAAAGCTTAAGAGATAGAAGCTAAGAAGTAATAATTAGCTATCTTATACTATAGAATTAATATCTATAATAGAATAATAATAGCTAAGGTACTAGGCTTCGACAATAGATTTTTTAACGAATTAGAGAATAAGAAAGAAGAGGATAATATAGAGAAGGATAAGAATAGATTAGAAGATATTATAGAAAAGTCGAAGAATAAGAATAGATTAGAAGATATTATAGAAAAGTTGAAGGATAAGGAGCTAGATAAGGCCTAAAATTAACTTATAGTTAGTATCTCTTTTTATAACTTTAGAGGAAGATGCTTTTTTAAGAGAGGTATATTATAAGAAGGATACGTAACTATACTAGTAGTAGACCTATAGGTATAGATAGTTATAAGTACTCTATACTCTTCTCTTCTCTTTTTAGACGTTTATTACTATACTATATAAGAGATTACTTTTATATATTTCATCGGGCCTAGCTATAAGCTCCTGATCTATAATCTGTCTCTTATACTATAATAATATAGATCTTATCGATATTAGTAAAGGCTACGATCTATCTATAGAGTATATTAACGATATATACTTCCTCGTAGAGAGCTATATTATAGAGGCTATAATCTAAAAGCTAGAGATTATATATTATAAAGCTAATAACTAGGCTTGAAAATATACCTTAGTATTCGCTCTAGCTAAGTACGAGCTTATCTACTTTATCTATAAAGAAGATAAAAAGCGTATTTACGACGAATTCTAGTCTATTAATCTAGAACAGAGTAGAATTATTAAAGCTATATCTTATATCTAATACTTAGAAGTTATCTTAGACTCTAAGCTAAATAGTATAAAACATATAGAATATATTAAGATTAAGATTAAGAAGTCGATTCAGATACTAAGTAGTATAGTAGAGTTAATATAAAGTGCCTTAATAAGCGATATAATTACTCTTATAAAAGCGATTATTATACCTTAGATCTTATTCGCTAGCTCGACTTAGTAGATATCTAACCTAATAGTATAAGGTTAAAAGACTTATTAGAAGAAGATAATCTAAATACTAAATACCCTCTAAAAGAAGATACTATATATAGTAACCGAAGCCTTCTAAACCATAGTAGTAGTAGTTATTAAAGCTAAAACGGATTTCCTCTTAATTAATATTTAGCTAGATTATACTAGTATAATTTCTACGAACTAAATTAAAGCATTATCTATATATATATATATTATAGTACTATAAGAAAGAGAGACTATTAGAGATAACTTAGCTTACCTCTCCTCTCTTTAAGAACTTAAGTATAAGATATAAATAACTATTAGACAACGATAATAAGAAAGAATTAAAAAGAAGATCCTAATTATTATTAAACTATAGTAGTTATTATCTAATATCTACATCGCTCTAGACGCTAAGATAGTAGTAAAAGAATATAATAAAGTCTAAAAACAATCTCGCTTTATATATATATAAGTCTTTATAAATAGAAGCGATATTAATAACTAAGTTAGTATAGCTATATAGGAACTATATAGAGAGTAGGTATATAAAATAGATATTAGACTAAGTAATTAGTTCATAGTCTATAGAGCTAAGCTTATTAGTATATAGATAGCTCTTAGTATAGCGAATAGAGAAGGAGACATAGTAAAAAAGCTTACTATCTTTACTAATAACTAAGCCGCTATTATATTATCTATAAGACCTAGAAACTAGTCTAGGTAATTTATTCTAAGAAAGATATACTAGCTATATAGTATCTTAAAAAGGAGGAACGTAGAAGTAACGATTTAGTAGATCCTAGTATATATAGGTATTCTAGGTAATAAAAAGGCTAACGAGCTTATAAAGTAAGCTACTAGTTAGTAATTAAAAGAGAATAAGAAGAAGGGGTTACTAAAAGCCTTAGAGTAGTATATAGTATAGCTTCTATAGCTCTTATCCTCTTATAAAAGAATAATTAATTTAGTAGCTAGGTCTCTTTAGTACTAAAAGTAGAACCTTAAGAATACTAGTATATTATATAAGAAAAGATAGATAAAAGAGAGGATCTTACTATTTTACTATACTTAATAACTATACTAAAACCTTATAAAAGCTAAGTCTTTAGTACTAATCTAGATAAGGACTAAGAAGATTAGTCTAAACGAATACCTATATAAAATCAATAGAATAGATAACCTATAGTATAAATATAACTAATTATACTAAACTATTAAATATATACTTAAAGACTATAAAGACTTTAAAGACTTACGACTAGAATATATAAGAGTAGAGTACGCTAGCGATACTAAGGTCTTTCTCTTAGATAGTAAACTTATTCTAAAAACTATTTTATTTATACTCGTAAGTAGTCTTTTAGATTAGTTTATAGTATACGCTAAAACATATTCGCCTCTATAAATAAGAGATACTATAAAGAGGACAGCTAGAGTAGTACTTTTAGATAATTATTATTTATACTAACTAAGCTTTTAAGAGAGCTATTATTTTATATAATATAATATATACTAGATTAGAAGGCGAGGTTAGAATAGAGGTTATACTTAGAGTTTAGATTATTTGATTTATTTTAGATCTCTTTTATCTTTCTTTTATTAGCTCTAGATATAGAGCTAATAGCTCGTAACTATATTTATAGACTAGACCTAAATAGTACGTCTATATATCCGCTAAAGCGGATAAATAGACTATTGATTATAAAAAAACAAAAAAAAAAAAACAAAAAAAACGTTATTCTTACTAATTTCAATTTCATATAATTGTCCTAAAACTAAGGAACAATTAACCTTATTAGATGATTATCCAGAAGCGCTTAGATGGTTACGTTGGCTATTCTGCAGAGTCTTAGATTCTTACATGGATTGTATAGTCCTAGATGTATAGCCCTACAGGGTTGAACATCGACAGACAATACTAGAGTAGTGACTGCCGCTTTTATTACTCATCCAGGCTGATTCGATAAGCGGGCAATCGACCTTCCAAGTCTCACAAATATTTCTACAGTAAGAATACATCGCACCGCATTGTCATCCCAAACCAAGTGTAACTGTAACACGGCTGCCCATCACCATCACCATCAGCGAAGCCCCGGCCATGGAAGAGGGTTCTGATCTGCTGCAAGAAGTCTTCCGATTTGCGCTCAAAACGGGCTCCGTGGAGGGCCTCGACAGCCATGACCCCGCGCCGGCCCAGGACTTGCGGCGGAAAATCATAAAGGGCATTTTGTACAACAAGAAACTTGTGCCGACCTACCATATTGTTATTCTGGGGCTGGTTGTGATATTCTCGGCAGCACATTGGAGTGGAAATATACTGCGATGGAGAAGGAGACGAGCGATAAAGCTACGATACGAGAATAACGAAATCGATCCGTTGAACGACGAGGATGGACCGTTGAAGACACCTATAATAGGCAGGCCCTATGTAAGAGACTTCCAGGAAATCGCAACGACTTCATCAGGAAGTAGTACGATACTTGGAACCGAAAGTCCTCCACGAAAGGAGTTGGACGACGAGGAAACCCCACTTCTTCATAATGGCCATGCTCTTCAACCCCTCTATCCGCGAAGAACTATACTCTCAGGTTTTAAGGCATTTCTGATGTACCAGCCGCAACCGATTCCAATAATACACAGGGTTCTACCGTCGAATGGTACCTCCCTCGCCATCATTTTCTTTCTTGCTATCAATTTGTTCTATACTTTTTGGCACATCAATTTTGAATTAGTGCAATCTTTTGTTTTATCTGATAGAGTTGGCCTTCTTTTCGTTTCAAATCTTCCCTATTTATATCTGCTAGGAGCAAAGAACCAGCCTCTGAAATTTCTCACGGGGCGTTCTTACGAATCTTTGAATCTCATACATCGTCGACTCGGCGAAATTTTATGTTTACAAGCGCTGCTTCATGCTTTGGGTATGGTTGGTGCATGGTGGTATATAATTCGACCTACAGGTTTCCTTCCAACGCTTTTTGATTTTCTGATACACAAAATGATTCTCTTTGGTCTGATCGCTTTTTTTTCTTATGAACTTTTATACATCACATCTCTTGCAAGTTTCCGTCAGCGCTGGTATGAATTGTTTTTAGGTCTACATGTTGTATTTCAAGCTCTTGCTTTACTATTCCTATTTTTACATCATCCCGCAGGACGACCATACGTTGGAGCAGCATTATCCGTATTCCTCATAGACAGGGTCATATACCGAATCGGTCTCAAAAGCCTCACGGTCGAAGCCCAAGCTAGTATCATGGAAGACGACGAGACCGTCAAACTTTCCACCACCCTAATATTACAACCACCCAAAACCTCCCACGTACTATTAGGAAAATCCATAGCCCAAGGCTGGCAAGCAACAGACCATGTTTTCATCACAGTCCCCTCCCTCGCTAGGAAGTACCTCCTTCAATCCCACCCCTTCACAATAGCCTCCCGAGCGCCACACTCCTCAGAAAAAGAATCAAAACTCTCCCTCCTAATCCGAGCCCGAGATGGGTTTTCAGCCGACCTCCTCATGCGAACACGCTCCCACAAACGTCTAAATATCCGAATAGACGGTCCCTACGGTTCCTCTCACGCCCGCCATCTTCTCGAAGACTCAGATTTCTCTCTTCTCGTCGCGGGTGGGAGTGGCATCGCCGTTATCTGGCCTTTAGTCCACCATCTCCTCGCTCTATCACGATCCTCAGATGCGGAAATTGCCTCTAACTCTGCGCTGAGAAAACGAATTGTGGTTATGTGGGTGATTCATAAGGGGGAGCATATTGATTGGGTTGGGAGGAATGCGTTGGCTGATGTGGAAAATCGAGGCGTGGAAATCATTATTCCTAGGGCTACGGAGGAGATTGGACGGCCGAATTTGGAAGCCTTGATTACGAAGGTTACTGTGGGACTTCTGGGACAATGTGGGAAGAGGTTGGGGGTTGTTACTAGTGGTCCGGATAGTATGGGACGGCAGGTGAGGAATATTTGTTCTGGGATGAGGAGGAATGGTGTGGATGTTGGGGTTACGGTTGAGAAGTTTGGGTGGTGAGAAGGAATGGTGGGATGCGAATTGATGATTTATGAACACATTCTCGCGATCGAACATCTTTTGTGGTTTGGGAAGTTTTTTTTGGGGGGGTGGTGTGGCATTTTGCATGGTTGATGGATGATGAGACATTGGGATATTTTGCATTGTGGGGGGATGATAAGAATTATTGTTTGGATAGGTGGCTTTTTGTTTATAACGATACGAGTATATAGGGCATATGGTCTTTATATAACGAATTCTCTCTGACTCCTGAATTGAATAACCAGGTCGACGAGGAAATGTAAAATGGAAAAGTGACCACGATTTATCAGATACGTGTCGGCTTACTTGCAACTCTACTTTTGGCCCAAACGTAATGCTTGGGTTATTTTATTATTGTTGGCTTACTCGTCAATTCTGACTGTTGGCTTACTCGCTGTTTGCTGGCTTATTCGCAACTCTCTTCTGGCCCTTGAATTTTGGGTTTATCAGCTTACTTGTGGCTTACTCAATAAGACTTGAATAAGAAGAGGGTAGGAATATCAAACTTCTCCCAACCTCCCCGATTATCGGAGATGGTTTGGTTGGAAGTTGTTTTCGCGACAGCTAATCCCGCGTCGAATTTACTACATGGAAATCTCCGGTTTACTAACATTAATTGATATCTTTTTCTTCATTCTCGAAAGTAGCAAGCCGACATAAGGCAAAGAACTAGAGCGAAAGGATTTCGAATTTCGACCGAGGAACAAATACATGGGAGTTGCTGGGAAGTTTACAATGGAGAAAGCAGTACGAGAATTATACACCAGAGAATAGCCACAAGTTTGCAGAGTAATAGCAGAATTTCTTGAACTATGTCCCCCATATCCCTATCATACTAAAATCGAAAGTTATTTTGTTCAATTTGATTTCTCAAAACTGGTCGAATAATACATTCTTGTAGAACAAGACACGAAGAAGTAAATCTGAGTGAATCCGCACCTGTACAGTGAAGTAGGGAAACAGCTAATCTCATGGCAAGTGTAACCAGACAATAACAATTCAATGCAGAATTGGGCAAAAATGAGCATGCAAAAAGGCTTGCTTGAAAACGAATGGGATATCATCTGCTTGCTATCATCATGCAACGAAGGGAGAATAAAAATCAGATCCTCCACACCCCCCAAGGCCAACCGACACCCCCTTATGAAATGTCAAAATGACAGCTTGCTGATCCCTTCGACGCCGTACGTTATATTTGCTATACCACACCCATAAACCCGCTCCATACCCATCGATTCTACCCTGCACCTACCGAGGTCCATCAAGGTATACCAAGGCTTCTCAAGGCCAAGGTCTGCCATTCGCATCCAGAAGCGGCGGCTTCTTTGCTGCACGATCTTTTGCTTGCTCTACGAAATCTTTGGCCGAGTCCCAAATTGGCACACCAACAACGGGTTTAGGTCTAATGGGCCTCGGCTTGACATGCTCGATATGTCTCACTTCGCCAACCTCATCATCGTCATCTTCCTCTGCGTAAGCCAACTCCATCCCCTGACTCATCTCCATAGGATCACTTGCAGGTACCGTCCCCGACACGTCCCTACAAACAGCCTGCACTAAGTCCGCCCGGTCGGTACTTCTCACATACGCAAGGTAATAAGGCGTTCCTCCCCCCTGATTCTCAAAAATCTGTTTGCGATCCTTGACTTCCTTCACATATTCATCGTTGTACTCCCTCCAGATATCATTATCAAAATCATATATGTAGATCCAATAATGGCCACCTCCCGCTTCACCACGGTGAATGAAAACAGCTTGAAGTTTGTACTCATATTGTCGCATGTCCGTGAATTGCTCGTTGAGGCTCTGCTTCAGGCTAGCGATTTCCTTGCTGATGGATTCGAGTTCATCGGCAACCTCAGTAGTGCGATCCTCGAGAGATTCGGAGAGATTTGAATCGACGAGAACGCCGTGAATCTCTTCTTCTTGCAGCTGTTCAATGAATTCCTTCGTAGCGATGAGAGCATCCGCGACAGAAACATCTGCTACGGTGCTGTTCAAAGCAGCTTGTCTTGCCTCCAAGACTTTGAGCTGAGCTTTCCACTTCCAAGTTTCTCGACGTCTCCGCATCAAAGTTGAATCAGGATCCTGAGAATCCAGATATCGGTCGAGATAAATAGTCTCAGGAAAATTAACAGCATTCCGATTCTTAGATGCTACTTGTCTGACAGAGTCGAAAGCCGTTCGTTGAATTTGGATGTGCAAGATTGGGGGAAGTTTATCGATTGAGGCGTGTTGTGCTGCGGTAGAATTGTCGATTTCCACGATTTGTTCATCAAAAACCACGTCGAGAGCTTCGTAGATATCACGAGGCCCGTTCGTCGCTGGAAATACGATGAGATTCGACCAAGCCTCGACTTTCTTTTCCAGCGTTTGGGGTTTTTGCAGATAGACAGCATTTGCGCCATAGAGTGTATCTCTGACAATGTCCATCTGCTCTCCAGATTGTGCATCGATGCTGGTTGGTTTCAAAGCGCAGAGTAATCGGAAATTAACATTTCCAATTACCTCGGTAACATCTTGCTGGGAGCCGAACCTCCACAATTCATCGTCCGAAACCTTTTCCTTTTTGTCGTTCGTTTGAATGACTAGCCCAGACTTGTTCCGTGGAGGCAGGGGGGGCTGCTTTTCAGGCATAGGATAGGTCTTCTCGTCACTGGTTGCATCAGTACCGTTGACCATAACAGTATCAACGTCCATAAGCAAAGCATCATCATCTTCACCACCTTTCTTTGGTGAATGTGAGTCCTTGCTTGTCGATTCTTCGTAGGAAGGCGGATCCACCATATCCACAAGGGTAGCTTCACTGCTATCATCGTTGTCTGCTCCTTTGTCGCCGGGATGATCAACCATCTCGATATCATCTTCTATTTGCAGGGGTGAAGGTTGAGCAGGCGGGAGCTGCGGACCATAGACCGGACTGTCGAGTAGAGAAACGAGGGTGGGTGGCCCATTAGGACTACTGATCGAAGCTCTTCGAAAATTTGCCTCTGCGGCTGAACTGAATATGGTCAACTCTGCGAGTTCTCTCGTTGGCTTTACTGAGTGGGTAGACGCTGTTCGAAGATTCTCAAACAGACTATGCAACTCATCCACGACTAGAGATTGTCAGCCATCAGTAAATTTTTGGCGTCACTATGCATGAATGATACTTACATTTCTGAGCTTTAATGATCTCTGACTTCGCCACAATTCGACCGCCAACTCGCTTCTTCTTGATGTCTTCGTCGTTCAAAGACATTCGGTGATTCTGGAAATCGATAACCACATTCCTTACTGGAGTTACCGTATAGTAATATTGAAGGAGACTGTTCAGGTAACATGTATTGCCAATATTATCAAGGCCAACTGGTTGGTCTGACGTGCTCGGTGGAGCTTGCACAACAGCGTTGGGATCATCCAGCTTTGTGAGCAAGAAATTGCTACCGCGATCAATAGCAATAACTCGTAAGGCTTCAGTAAAGCTATCTTGGGACCCTGGTCCCGCATCAGCCATGAGACTTTGGTAATAATTAAGAACGGTCTCGTCGTTGGCGCTGTGCGACTGTTCGGGTGTCATCTGAAGCCGCTTGTAGGCGTCTGTTACATCGAGCGTTGAGCCCGAGTTGCCCACTTCCATATTCGTTGCTGCCCTTTGAAGCGTGGAATCATTGCGAGCATTTGCGATGACTCTGAGAGCTCGTGCTACCTTTGATACATCGCCATCCGTAGCCTGTACCGGTTAGCGATCTGATAAATAAAAGATAGGATGAGTGCGCATACTATGGAAATGGCAATAGCTTCAATAGTGTCAGAATCAGTATCCTGAGAAGGGACTTGAAGAAATTCTAGTGCCTCGCTGAGTGTCATTGCTTTATCGTTTGCGACCGCTCTAATCTTTTCAGAGTCTCTAGCTTTTGCGATGGCCAAGAGTGAATTTTTCGCTTCTTCTTTTTGGCGAGGGGCGGATTCTATTCTCGACTTGTAGAGACCAATAATGTAGTCATCTCCCTCTTTGGTGTTGGCGTCTACGCCGAAGAACTTGTAGGCTTGTCGGATGGCCTCCAGCCCATATTCACCGGCGGAAGTTGCCATGACCACTTTAGTCTGCAAGTCTGAACTCTCTCGCCCCTTTGCGATTGCATTCAAACAATCCAAGTAATAAGGTGAATTGAGAGGATCGCAATCACGTTGCCTATCGTACGCCCAGCTCAGATAATCATCCGTAAAATCGTTAATGGCACCGAGGCTGCGATAGTGCGGATGCTCCTCTTCGCCTCCATCTAGGTCAATATATACAGTTCTTGACATTCTTGGATATCTATGAAAGCCGAGGTGTTGTTGGATGCACTCCAGAGCAGGCACAGGTTGGTCAACAAAAATATGGTTATCCCTTTCACTTACTGGTCGACGGGTTAACTGTTTATTCACCTCCAAGAACACGTCCTCAAAGAATGGCTTATTTCGCTCATCTATAATGGGGGGTTGCCAGAAATAGGTTGGTTGTCCCTAAAGCCACTGTTAGCAGATGCCACCAAAAACACGTGCAGAAAGTTGGACGCAAATGATGAAGATAAAGTGAACTACTCAAAAAAGGGACTCAACAGAGCCCCTGTTTCAATCAACGTTGGAATGACCTACATCAGTTTCCTCCCCTGTGGTAGTCACGAAGTCCAAATAATTGAAAAGGTCATCACAATCCTCGCCAAACGCAAGGGCAAATTTCTTGTTCCGTTTCGCGATTTGTTTGGGTGGATTTGGATTCCCTGATATTACGTTCTGGATATAAGTTCTCAAATACCCGAGGGCGTGAAATGGGTTTCGCGCCGAAGAGCCTTCAAATCTTGCTGGTTCATCTCGTATTGCTCGTTCCCCACGGGCTCGTACTTTATGAATATCTAATACGGGTGCCAGTAAGTTTATGTCAAGCCTTGGCTTGGAGATTTCGATCGAAACTTCAACAGGGCAAGATAGCGGCGAGCATGCAAATCGATGTAATTCGTGGACGGGTTTGTACTTGGACGGTCGAAGACGATCGGGTTCGCTTTCGGAATAAATGGACTCCACATGCTGTAGGTGGTGTAGCGGATGTTCCTGATCGTTCATTCTACAGGGAGTTTGTCCAGTTTTCCATGAAGTATAATCGACTGTGATATCGAAGTGCCATAGGCAATCGTCGCAGTATGTTGCTACCAAGCATTTTGTTGATGAATCAGGCTCCTCCTTCAATTCGTTCGTTCGAGACGAGATCACCATCAATTTATGCCGGCAGTCATTATCGCTCTTCCTGTGTATCGCATGGCCCTCGCCCTCCCAACGGGGAGGGGAATCCGCAAGTAGATTACCACCACCTAACCGGACATTGCGCTCCAAGTGTCGTGGGTCGTAGTCGAGCAGATCTTCGATCAAACGTGGAGCAGTCTTGCCTGTGGCGCAGAATTACAGTATCAGCTTTGGTTGATAGAGAGCGAGGCGGCATTTTGAGAGATCAAAAGTCATGGGGAGATCTACCTGGCTTTGAAGTGATAATATTATGCCTGGTCATTTTGACCCCTCAAGCCCCGCTGCGCCGGGAACCTGTCCTTCTCTCCTTGATCGATTCTTGTCTGCTGTCCACAGGGTATGATCTTCGTAGGAAACCTCCCAACCTGTACTGGCAAGCTGCACTGGTGTTTTGAGGGGGAATTTGGGTATATAGAAGAGCGCACTGTTCTTGTTGGTGCAGTTGGGCGGGAACAATGGCGCTGGAGTTGTTCGTTTTGGTCGGGTATGAGTTGTGATACGTAGAAGTTTCGAGATGATAGCTGCTCAAGGTTTGTGGTCAAAGTCAAAAGAAGGGTGCAATGCTGCTGTTCAGGGGATTGTTGTGTGCCGTGGTTGATGGAAGATGTTGAAGCTGGGAGCTCCTCCAAATCTGTACGATCACTTCTGCAATGAGTTACTCACACCGCAAAGCAGTTGTGAATTTTGGCGAGGGAAAGGACGACTCAATCAAAGGTTGAGATGAGATGTGGAATATTTTGCACATCAGATTCGTCCCAAATATTTGCTTACGCAGCTCTCTGCCTCTGCACTATTGATTTATTGTCAAACACTACTAGCTGTTTGATAAAGATAGCTCGAGGCTGAGCAATTGAAAGCAGCACTCTCTCAGCCTTGAGGGAAGGCGAATGCCTGCACATATATTTCCCAGAGGTCAACTTTATTATTTTCCATTACCCTCCACTCATACCAGAAATATTCCAGAGAAACAACCTGGAAGAGATACAACCCCTCCTTGTAAAATTCATAGCAAGCAAGCTGCAAGAATATCCATGTCGCCGACTCGCCGCCCGGCTTCCCGCCGCTGCTTTTTTGGTGCATACACCCGAAACAGTTAGCCTCCCACGGCCTTGGGTATTGAAAGCTCCGTGATTTCAAAGTTGACGACGACCACAACTGATTGTAATTCGAGCATCTTGCCATTGAACAGGTCAACATGGCGTCCGGGGACGATCAATACCATCCAAAGGATGCTCTCAAATCAGCAACCAATGGCGCCTTAGTTATCGGATCCGCCGGTGTCTTGATCGCTGCCGCGCAAAACAGCTTGTCTAAGAAGAACTATGGAGCTTGGGGTGCATTTGCGAGAGGTGGAGGGACCATTGCAACCTTCAGTACGTTCTTGCCAATTGGTGTGGTATTCGGTGGACAAGAACTAATTACCTTCTAGCCGGTGCTGGTGCCGCCTTCATGTTTTCGAGAGACGTTGCCGCCAACCTACGAGAGAAAGATGATAGTTGGAATCATGCCATGGGTGGATTTGCAGCCGGTGCCATTGCTGGGTTACGATGTGAGCGCTTCTGCAGATAGGATGTGCGAACATAATTGCTAACGACGTATTTAGCTGGCTCAACTCCCAAGGTGCTAGGAATGGGTGCGGGTCTCGCAATTATCTTCGCCGCATACGAGTTCACCGGCGGAAAACTGAGAGGACCCAAGATGGACCCTGAGATCGATGAGTTTGAGCGAAAGCAACAGCTTCGAAAGGACCGAAGAATGCCAATGGAAGAGACCCTTGCACAGATAGGAGAGGGAAGAGGTAAATATCCCTTCCAATACTTGTTGATATGAACTAATAACCTTCGATAGGGATCTATGCACCCGGATATGACGAGCGAAGGCAACAGAGAATCAAAGAAAATTATGGAATCGATGTGCCTGCGAAATCGACTCACTCGTGAGGGGTTGACTCCCGTTTGGCGCCGTGTACTGTACATATGAATTGATATTGGTTTGGTCTTTGTTTTTTCCATTTCCCGTTTATAACGATACACAAAAGTGTTCACCAGGTTCTTGAAGAGTTTATCTAGCGACAGCACAAGCATAGAGGTGCTTTTCGAGGAATTCACAAAGATACCTTCGTTGCATGGCTAGAACGCTCTACACTCTCTACCAACGCCGTTGCCTTGTAGGCTGTATTCGTGATAAGTAACGACTCTCCGGTTGACGAATTATGTGGCTTGTCAAATTCAATTCGTGTATTTTGATGGGTAAGAAGAATCAACGTACAGTTTCTCGTAAGCAATAGAATTAGTATACTAAAAATATAAAATTTCGAAAGCATTTGGATTATATGTACCTTATTTGATAAAGCCAAAAAATCGGATGTTTATGAGTCGTCTTAAGATTGTCTCACCATCTGAGATGGATACAGCCTTGGACCAGGATCTTTGTATAAAGTAGTGCCACCAAGTCATACCCCGCACGACTCTATCGCCACCCCTCCTCACAAAACATCTTACTTAAACTCACCTAAACAAAAAGAAACACGTCTTTTGTTCCCATCGCTTGTGGTTGTTTCTACGCTGATCCAGTCCAAGAAGCGCACAGTAAAGCATTGCGTACGACTGCGGGTACCACGTTCCTTACTCCTTGGGGAAACTGATCGCGCCTCTTATGCCATTGTTTCTATTGTGACGCAAATTTGACAATTGACAATTTCTTACGTACATTTCGCGAAAATGAATACGGCGGTGGTGTCTGAATTTGATCGTGGTGGGCCAGAATCTGACTTGAAAGAGCGATTTTATAGATACTTTCAAGAGACTTGTGCAGGTAAGTTTCACCCTCATCATTCAGGAAATCGCGCTCATCATTTTCAGAAACCCTAGATCAGATCAGTCGGCTCGAATCATACTCTGTGATCGGCGGCGAAAGAAA
The DNA here is from genome assembly GCA_001414345.1 of Hymenoscyphus infarciens. Classification (NCBI taxonomy): domain Eukaryota; kingdom Fungi; phylum Ascomycota; class Leotiomycetes; order Helotiales; family Helotiaceae; genus Hymenoscyphus; species Hymenoscyphus infarciens. The sequence continues at coordinate 147,715 of LLCB01000032.1, read as the reverse complement.
AGACGCGGCAGATCATCTCCTTGCAGCTATCTCAAGGCTGTCAAACGATGTAGCTGATCTCACGGGTTTTATTCCACCTTATGATCAGCGTGTCTATTCTCAGGTAACTTGAACTTTACATTTTCGTCCTTTTAAAACATGTCTCACACATCAATAGGCTATCAAAGGTCTCTCCGAGAAACTCCAAGAAACCAAGGCGAAATATGAGCCAAAGCCAAGATTCGCATTCAAGACCACACATAAGAATGCATCCGCTGTATCCATTGGAGACGCAGCCGAACTGGCAAAACAAAATCGATCCGTACCTGGAGCCGTGTCTTCGACTGAATCCTCCAAAGTTGCCACCCCCGCGAATATATCTACCCCGCCATCTGAACCCAGGGACACAGTTGGTGATCTGCCCTCCTTTCCTAAAAATTACAATGCGGAATTAGGGCAAATGCCAGGTGGGGGTGGTCCAATCCGAAAACCAAGTTTCTCACAAGCAACAAATGTTAGCATTTCTGACCATACTGGACTTCATATTATTCTTCCATCTTCAGCTTCTCACGCAACAGCCTCTGGTTCTTTGACCTCTTTGAAGAGATGTATTGTCGATATGTCAGTTCCCACTGCTAATGGTGCTCCCTTCGCAGGCCTGTCTTTGAAGAATATCAAGCAGTCTTTGATCATTGCTGGTCGTGTGGCTGGTGCTGCTCATATTACGGGGATTGAGGATAGCATCATTGTGGTTGATGCGAGGCAGGTTAGAATGCATGATTGCAAGAATGTGGATATCTATTTGCAATGCGCAAGTCGACCTATTATTGAAGATTGCAGTAATGTTCGCTTTTCGCCTATTCCGGTTTGCCATGTGAGTTGACTTTCCTGTCCAGAGATTCTTTGTGTTAACAAACCATATAGAAAAACACTTCAGCGGAATATGAAAATCATTGGGATCAAGTTGATGATTTCAAGTGGCTCAAGTCTGAGCATAGTCCAAATTGGAGCATCATGCCTGAAGCATCAAAACTAAACGAGGGGGTCTGGACTGATGTTGTTTCTGGTGGGCCAGGAGTTGGACTTGAGGATATTTTGAAGAAAATGGGCATTGCTTCTCACTAACATGCGAAGGCTGGGAACGAATGGAATACATGCTGGAGACTTAAGATTTTATTGTTTTGCAATTGTAATGGCTATGTGTTCTAGAATTCTACGGGATTTTGTAGAATTCCAGGACTCTAGCAGGTTTGCTTTGGGAGTGAGCAAGCATAGGGCAATGTAATAGCATACTGTAACGACCAGATGATAGCAGTCCCTCTCCATATTCTCGTCGCCGAAACGAGTATCAAATTCGACTTGATATAACGTGCCAGTTCCAACTCTGGCTCTTGACTCTCAGCCGCCCAGTTATTCGGGCAGAGGCTCTCCGGCGCCATGATTCTAGCCGGGCGTCGTTTGGTAGAATCTCCGTAATTATTCCCCAGATTCCCGTGCCTTGATATTAGATTGTTTTGAAGTCCACAAGTATTTCATTCCTCCATCGCATCACCCCTTTGCTTCCTCTCCTTATCCAGCTTCGCAGCAGATCCAACATCCTTCAAATTCTGCAGCATCTCCTTCTGCTTCGCAATCTTCTCCTCCCATTCCCTAATCTCCTCTTCCTGCTCCGCAATCGTCCTATCCATATCCGGTAACGCCTTGACCTTTGCTTGCGACTCTAGTAGCTTGTGCTTGATCTTGTCTGTTTCCATAGGGATTTGTTTGATCGTGATGGGACTATTGTCAGAGGCTGGAGCAGCTGGACCCGGGGTCGCAGCAGGTGGTGAGCCTGCGGAACCGGTGCTTGAAGGTGGTTGGAGTCGCGAGAGGAGGGCGAAGAGGACGGGGATGGTATCGACTTCTAGAGGGGAAACGGGCGTTGCCATCGTGGGCTTCGTGGTGTTGACGGTCTCGATGTTCGAAAAAGAGGTGGGGCCAGTCAGTACCAGTAGCCAAAGGTAGGTACAGGACAGTTGAAGATTCTTGCGACCTTGTGTTCCACGGTTGGTGATTGATTGGTGTCGGGGAAGCAGGGAATCGAACTTCTTATCGGAGCGATTTGAAGCTTGGAGGGGAAAAAGTAAAACATCCCGCTGAACATCCCACCAAAGACACCCCACCCACCAAACACACAACCTACCTCTGGGCAGCTCTTCCTTTTCCTAGAAAAGCTCCTGATAGAAATCCCTCAATCAAAATTAAAATAACCCTCTTATTCACTCTCGTGCGAAGCTCTTTTTCATTCACCAATTCTTCGCAGTCCTTTCCAACACTCTATTGCCAACACCGCTGACACAGCCTAATATTTTTGTAGGCGATTCCTTCATCATGCCGGTCGACCATAAGGCTTGTCTAGGTACGTTATATACCACGTATACCATAACTCAATCCCGATATAACGAGCGGGTATCTTTCCCAAACGCAATTTATCTCCTATGCAGATCGCTTCCCTTTCTTTTGCAATCTCGATTGCTTCACCATTCCCCCAATTCCGAAGACAATGGCTTCGCCGAGTGCTAGCAGCACCCCGACGAAATCCCAGAAGAAACCCGATTACATCCTCGCATCCCTCTACGTTCTCATGTACCTGGAGCTTTCATGGCTAATCGTTATGGTCTGGCGTAGTTGTTATTGACGGCTGGGGAATTCCCGTCGAATCTTCCCCCAAAAATGGCGATGCGATTGCGGCCGCGGAGACTCCAGTAATGGATGCTTTCCAAAAAGACAAAGATGGGTTTACCGAACTCGAAGCCTCTTCGCTCGCCGTGGGATTACCAGAGGGGTTGATGGGAAACTCTGAGGTCGGACATTTGAACATTGGTGCTGGAAGAGTTGTCTGGCAGGATGTTGTTCGAATTGATCAGACGATCAAGAAAAACGAGCTTAACAAGAATGAGGTTATCATGAAGGTTTTCAACGATGCTAAGGCTGGCAACGGCCGTGTGCATTTGTGCGGACTAGTTTCTGATGGTGGTGTTGTAAGTCTGGTACAATTGGAAAAGGAGAGACTGAAGCTAATGACTTTGTAGCACGCAAAACAAGATCACTTGTATGCTCTCCTTAGACTAGCTAAGGAAGTCGGTGTTCCCCACGTATATATTCATTGCTTTGGTGACGGACGAGACACGGACCCAAAATCCGGAGCTGGCTTCATACAAGGTCTTTTGGACAAAATCAAGGAGATTGGTACTGGAGAAATTGCGTCTCTCACGGGTAGATACTATGCCATGGACCGTGATAAGCGTTGGGAGCGAGTTGAGGTTGGCTTGAACGCTCTTTGCATTGGCGATGGTGAGGAAAGCAGTGATGTGGTCAAGACTATCAAGGAGAGATATGAGAAGGGTGAGAATGATGAATTCTTGAAGCCAATTATTGTTGGTGGAAAGGAGGCACGTATCAAGGGTTTGTCCAACTTTCTCTCCTCTTCTCTCAACCCAACACTAATCGGCCCTTTTTAGACAACGACCAAGTGTTTTTCTTCAACTACAGATCTGATCGCGTACGAGAAATCACTCAACTTCTCGGTGACGCAGACCGTTCTCCACGGGAGGACTTTGCCTACCCAAAGAACATCACTCTCACCACCATGACACAATACAAGCTCGACTACCCATTCCCAATTGCATTCAAGCCTCAACACATGGGTAACGTCCTCGCCGAGACCCTCGGTTCCCAAGGAATCAACCAAGTCCACGTTGCCGAGACCGAGAAATACGCCCACGTCACTTTCTTCTTCAACGGTGGTGTTGAGAAGGCTTTCCCTCTCGAGACCAGAGATGAGACTCAAGATCTCGTCCCTTCAAACAAGAGCGTTGCTACCTACGATTTGGCGCCAGAAATGAGCGCCGCGGGTGTTGCTAAGCAAGTTTCTAAGCGTATCCAGGATGGTACATTCGAGTTCGTCATGAACAACTTTGCTCCTCCTGATATGGTTGGTCACACTGGTGTTTATGAGGCTGCGATTGTTGGTGTTGCCGCTACGGATAAGGGTATCGGTGAGATTTATGAGACTTGCAAGAAGGAGGGATATCTCCTCTTTATTACATCCGATCACGGGTATGCTCTCGCCCTTCCACTCTTTTACTCTTCAAGCATGCTAATATCACCACAGTAACGCGGAAGAGATGAAATTCGCAGATGGCAAACCAAAGACCTCGCACACTACCAACAAAGTCCCATTCATCATGGCCAACGCCCCCAAGGGCTGGTCCCTCAAGCAATCCGAGGGTGTCCTTGGTGATGTCGCGCCTACGATCTTGGATGCTATGGGTCTCAAACAGCCCGAGGAGATGACGGGGAAGAGTCTCTTGATGAAAAGTTAGATTTGCCCTTGCTTGTTTGCTTGACGTTATAGTACCTACCCCCTGATTTCTCCCTTTTATGAGGGGATGATGGCTAATATGGGTGGGGTTGTAGGTAGAAAACAGGAGTATGAGGATTAGATAATGATGAGTGATGACTGAATGGCATGAGGGTTGGAGTTTGAGCGGTTGGTGGGTTTTGGTGGTTAGGATGGGATGATTTGGAGAAAAGTTGATGAGAGATGAATAGAAAATTGATTGGTGTTCCTGAGAATGGATGGTGCCGGTGGTTGGGTGTAGTTGAAGTACATAGATACACCATACTAGATACACACGTGAGGAAAGAAAGAGAAATTCTTATATTTTCCAAGTTGTTTTCTTTTCTGCTTTAATCGGGGTGAGGGTATCGTCCCTTCTTTCGTCTGATGTTCTTTTGGCTCGTCTGTTCTTCTATCTCTTGAATGTTCTTGACTCGTAGTTTAAATAAAAAGGTCGAGTTGAATATGTTGAACACTTTGAAAACCTGCGCTAAACTGTTTTTGATTTCGGGAAAGAAAATATGCCGTGTTTGGCTGGTGGATGGCAGTTTGAAAGACTGTGTGGTGTGTATGTGTATGTGTATTGTTGGTGGTGGATCTTGGGAGGACGTTTCTCGTGGGACGCACCTTGACAATCTGGCTAGTATACCAGGCTGAACTTTACTGCTTTCTTAGCGTCAACGAATGAACTGAGAGACCTTTAGCGAGGTGAGATATCACGAGCCTGACTTTTCGCCAGCCACCTCACAGCTTTCTTAGCGTTTACAAAGTGGTTGATCCGGGGCTTTCGAGGTGTGGGGTAACCATGCTCATGCTACACAGTTATATATAAACAAACCGAAAATGAATCCTTTGAGCGCTTCTAGTAACCAAAAACCGAAAGATTTTTAAGTATTCTTTTCAAGCGAGGTTCAAAATAGCTAGAAATAAATTCGTACGAACCAAGCTTATAGAATCAAGTAGAAAATATCTAGATACAGTACTTGTGTAACACTGACCCTTCTCGTTAACGCTAAGAAAGCAGTGAATAATTTTAGGGTTCTTATAAGAATCTTCTATTCTAGCGCTGACAGAGGCCTGAGGAAAGCATAATGGACAAGTCTCAGCGTCAGCGAGGCAGTAGACTTTGGTAAAATCTCGCTAGTTCAGTGAGATTAAGTATTAGGATGATAATGGAATACAAAGAAAGGATTTCTTTCCTAACAAAAATCCAACTGCGCAATAAGGGGTTTGAATTTACGATTTCCATTCTGAGAAAAGAGTGCTTGGATACAAAGCATGGTAAATTAGTTGAGTGTTATAACTCTCACGTTGATTAAAGCACTCATACCATAGAATCAGTGAAGAGAGTAGATACTATACACCTACAGATACTTGGACTGACAATTTGAAAAGTGATGTATTAAGATTATTTTGTTTCGAAAAATAACGTGTCCAATGGTGGCGAACGAGAATTTGATGATATTACCTCCAAGAAACGAATGACGATTGGGAAGACCGCTTTCCCTAATCCATACTTTCTTCCTTCCTTCCTGCCTTGTTCCTTGATGGATATCTGGCACACATTCATTTCTTGATGCACCTAAGTCGATATGGAAATACCTAGTGTCCTGCAGTGTTTTAGGCTTCTAGACCAAGTGCATTACTACCTTCTTACCCCGTCATGGGTGTCGGTTCGCATGTCATAAGACCCTTGATGAATGGTTTTGCCACCATCGAAGCCAGGGCTGAAACCTGAATTTGTGTTTCGTTGGAACTGTGTCTGGAAGGTAGCGTCAGAGATATGAAGATGGATGTGTTGATGGGTTGTGATAGTTTGGGGAGCTTACATGAGTGGTTGTGGAAGCGTACGTGGTGTTCTGATTCTGAACTTGGTAGGCCGTATGGTTATTTCTGACGTGTGTAGGTGGAGGATAGGAAGGCTAAGCGGCAAGTCTCCCGAGTCTGTTTTGCTCTTTCCTTACTATTTCCGCACGAACACGAGCTTGACGGCCAGTCATCCAGTGAATCATTTTTGCCGGATTGCGCTCAGTAGATGAAGGAGAGGTTGAGGGAGAGATGGTGATGAAGCTTGCAACAAGTACGTACCACGTTTGAAGAGGGACATAACCGCCACGGAATTACCCCTAATTGGCTACGATGTAAGCTGGATAAGGTCATTTAATAATCGACGAGCTGGCGAGTCAGATTTTAGTCACACAGGCGTGTCGATGGCCGATTGGTTGGTCGAACATTATTGCACAGGTTAAGAGAAAAGCCTCCTAGTTTAAGTGAGGGGAAGACCGTATTACATTGGAACAACACAAAAGGGAGTATAGAAACTCGGTGTATCATCTCTTGGTTATCAGATCTTCTGGAATATTGATCATTGTTTTATAGACTGTCGATTTTTCCTGTGGATGCTGGGAGAAAAATGAGGTGTCTTCAAAATCGGAGCCTCGTTGGTGTTACACCAATGCTGTCACTGGTAAATATTTTTGGACATGCAGGGGAGCACAGAAGAACAAAAACCTACCGAAAGAAGAAAAGCCGCATCCTTCCACTTCCAAGTACACGGAAAAAGTGCGAGTTTATACTGCAATCTAGTCGACCTTTTTGAAGTCGTACATATACTATCTATCTATCTAGCTCTATCGGCTCACGAAGCACCCAGCTTCCCCTCCCCCTCCTTCAAAAGCGGACCCTCGACCTTCCTCATCAACCAAGCCATCATCCCCCAAACAAGCTGCATAGCCTCAACCCTATCATCCTTCAAAAACAAATCAAACCATCGACTCCTCCACATAACAACCTTGTCCCACTCCCCATCCTCACCCTCAAGTACCCCCAACAAAGCCTCCGGAACCCTAACTCTCACAATAGAAACATGATGATTCAACGCCGAAACCAGAAAGATATCATCATACCCATTCCCCGGAACCGGTTTCCCAATCGGTAAATACCTAGTTCGCCGATCCCAAGTTGAAGTAGGAGGAAGTAATTTCCGGTAATTATCATATATTTGCATTGTTTCCTTTCCTCTCTTATTTCTTTTCGTAGGAGTGGGGTTGAGTCCGAATAATCGTTTGGTTTCTGATGCCACAGGAGTGAATTTTTCTTCTACCTGTGAGATGGCGGTGGGAAGGGTAGAAGCTGAAGCTGTCTCGTCTGCCTTATCTGCTTCTCTGCCGATGGGACCGCCTGGCCCACCGCCCCATCTGGGTTTGGTGGTCCACCATTTTCCTTCGCCGAAGCATTTTTCGGATTTTCCTTCTCGGGAGCGGTGTTGGGCTGTGATTAGTACTGCTACGACTTCTCGGGAGAGGTCGAGGAGGGAGTCGGCTTCGGTGGCGAAGATGGTGCTGGTGCGGCAGGATATTGTTGCTACGGGACCTTCTATGATTCCTCCTCGCGCCGCAGAACGTTCTGAAGGGGTGCGGTAGATGAAATGCGCAGAGGAGTTGAAGTGAGAGGGTGGTGAGGATGTAGATGTTGGTGGGGTCAATTGAAGTCTAGGCTCGCTTCGGGCAAGAGATACATTGCAACCGAAATCATAAGCGACGAGTTTAACGAAGGATGTCATGAGGTTCTGTCGATATTCAGGGGGGAGCTGTGAGCCCGTGCCCATACGTTGGTGTGTGAGAAGATGGGGTGGCACTCCTGGCTGCTCTTGGGAGTTTTCTTCCTCTTTTCCTCCTCCTGTCGACTCAGAAGGAGTTTCGTCTGAAGATACCCCTCTGGATGGTAAGGAGGTATCATCCCAATATGCAGAGAAGAATTCGAGATTCTTGAAGAACTCATATGCGTTCCCTAACCTGACGGCAGATTCTCCGGTTGGAGGGGGGATGCGCCGGATGCTTCGGAATGCTGCTGTGTTGTCCAGCAAGAGTTCATTTTGACGCTCTCGGTAGGTCTGAACGCCTGGAGATAAATTCCCATTGCTCAGAGGTCTTTTCGTTGCGTCATTTGCTCCCATGAGATCATTCGCTTCAATGGCGTCCCATGCTTCAACTGGTGGCAAATAGCCTGGTTCTGGGATGAGATCTTGAAATTGGGCATCTGGTAGCACGTGGAGACCAAGTGCTTCCAGATGTGAGAGTTTGATATCTGCTGGTCTGTGTATGGATTGTAGCAGGTTGACCAGCGAGTTATTCGAAGATGAAGCAGCCTTCCCATTAGAGTGTGGCGTACATTGGGGAAATCTGACTGGTGTCTGAGGAGGTAGCTTTAGAGGTTTGGTTGTGTCTGATTTTTGTGGTACTCCTGTACCAGATGTGAGTTTGATACCATAGACTGGACTGAACCAAAACTAGCCAAACGACGATGCCAATTCCGGCCGAGACTTGGGTGACTTGGAAAGAAGAGAAATCCGATTCATCTGAAACGATTCACGTGCACCAGCAGAGACAACCTGGAACCTAAGATGCAAAAACTCATGACAGGTTGGGGCAGCCGTCTGATCCACGCCGTGACTCAAGGCATAAGTTTGAAGTCTTGGATGCGGGCGAGAACCATGCCTTGCAAGGTACGGAGTACGGTATGCAGACGTGAGAAGGAAGACGCGAGATGCATCGGATATCTCGAGGCTCGTGCCTTGTGCTCGATGCTCTCATGTTGGTTGGCGTTGTGTTGGGCAGGAAGGAAGATTGCGGAGAAGGAGAAGGTGAGCGTACCGTAAGCTGGAATAGTGGCAAACATGCTGCCCCTTTTTTTATTTCCCCCGCGTCGCAAAGGCAGATGCAATAGCCGATCACCAGGTTATTTTGACTTTGAGAAGAAGATCGATCTATAGTGGCATGTCTATGATCTGGACGGGTAGGGTAGGCTGACGGGAGCTACTGTACAATACGGCACTGAACAATTGGAGGCTTGGAGGGCCAGTTGCAATTGTTGGAGGTTATTGAAGCACTTGAAGTTATTCGATCGTTTGGGTTGGCAGAGCAGGCGAGACGTTTGTTGGTGTCGAGGATGAGATGGCAGGTACTGACGAGTAAGGAGGCGCATGAACAGCCATCCGATTTACTAGTACCTAGGTACAACGTAGTGCTACTATACAGGGTCAACAATACAACAACCACAACACCAACCGATTCACGATTAATTAAGCACTACCAGTATATTTCCTACGAGATATTTTTGCATTGCATAGCACTCCATCATCGTCCAATTTTACTTTTGGGAATGGCAGCTGCACTGTTTTACAGCTCTTCCTTTACGTACAGTACCTTACGGCAGTAGCATTGTCTGTGCCCATCGGACCACAGCTCTCCCGTCATGCAGTATCGATATCAACACAAGGAAAATCCGACAACAACGTCCTTGAAGATACGATAGCGCCTAGATAGCGATGACATAAGAACCGAGGGGCGCCGCCAACCTTCCTCCCCTTTCCAGCGACAATTTCCTCTTCCGGCAACTTACCAATAGACGGGTCATGGCTGAAGAAGATCATCAACCTTACTTTGTACCCTCTGGTTAAGCTCGGTGGCTGAGAGGGTTCCGACAACCTTAAACACGCAGAGATAGGCTCTTACTTCGTATACGCTCCCGTTTGAGAGCCTCCGCGTATGGTTCCTCCCGGTATAACCGACTCGAACTCTCATGCTGTTGCTGATAATTCTCCGAAGAAGGTCCAGAAATCAATATGAAATCATCATGTATATTGGATGCAGTTACGAGCAGCTAATACCTATAGCATGAGCTAAGAGTTGACCTGAGGTCACTTCTGTCGCAGCTGGTTGTGTCTTCTCGCTTCTGCGGTATCGTTGACTGTTCAACCAGAAAGCAGGCGTTTTATGTACAGGCATGACCTTTCCCATGTCGAGGATTTTTTAAGCATAATTGGTCTCTTCGTTTCATTCCATTCCATGGCCAGAAGCATCAGCCCTTGGTCGAAAAGAGACCTATGTTTCTAGTAGGGATTAGCTGGCGTGACAAGTACTGTCTTCGCCGGGGTGCAGTAGGGTAGTCGTTCGCTAAGGTACTTAGCGTGTTTCCGGAAAATCCTTCATCGAAAGTTCACAAGTTCACAAGCCCCCTCAGGTCCACCTTGAACAGGTCCGCTTTTCTGTCAACTTGGTGACCGAGTCCATGGTTCTTGGCTTTATTTTGCAAGCAACGACATGGCTTCAGGCTCATCGCAAGGTCCAAGGCTGAAGAAACACCTCCTTGGGCGACGGTGACCTCACACAGCAAAAACCCCACCATCACAAATTCAAGATGCCCATTTACGAAATTGTTTCACAAGGCATCCGCCCTTAAGAATGTGTGGGCGCCTTCAATACAATAGCGAAAGCGAATTGCTTCATGTCATGTTACTGTACCTCCTATTTTCCTTCGGTCTACCCGTTTTTAACTCCTTTTTCCCCTACCCGAAGTCGGGTATTTTGTCAACATAATTCTCCACGACCTCTCCCGATGCCATTTTATATTTCTCCTATGAAGCGATTTCTCATTCCAGATTCGTGAGTCCGGTAGCCCCTGTGTAGCAGGGGGTATTTGCCTCATCATCGTTACAGAAGCGCCCAGTGTGCTGGGGTCTCAAACAAATCAACCCCTCTCTGACCCTCTCCTCCTGCACTCCACCACCCAAAATCACCAACGTCTTTTTGCACAGGCACGCGCCTCGAGACCTCACCCGCCGCCGAGTCTTGTCAGAACGCTCGTTTTGAGAGCCGGAGATCATGCCTTCTCAGAAGTCGACCCCGTTACTCCTACTTGGAGCGCTCCAGTGACTCTGTCTCCACACAGTTCATTGATTCTCTGACCACCACATCGTGGCTTCTTGATCTTTCCCAAACACCCTATCGTCAAGACCATGCCGGCCGCGACGACGAGGAATTCGAGGATCACGAAAACAAAGAGCCAGATAGATTCCTCCATGGCTTGAGGCCCTTTCTTTACACATATCTCGCCTTGACGGTTGACTTTCACTTCTTTTTAGCGACTGGTGTCGCCTTTCTACATTCATTATGTCGACGAGCGCGAACCTGCCGGCAGGATTTTCCCTAACCACAGTAAACGGTCAGAAATGTACAGCTATTCCAAAGATCCAAGGAGGAGGAGGAGGAGGAGGTGGAGGAGAATCATCTACGAGTGTGGCCGTGGTCTCGACAACGGCGCCTGCGACAACTACATCGATATCTACGACCGCCCAAACAACAGCGTCATCCACCTCCGTACCACCTGTATTTGTTTCCACAAGCAGCACACCACCACCCGCGGTAGCCTCTACTGTTGCAGCAACAACGAGCGCAGCAGCAATAATCACACCTCCTTCCTCGACGTCCATCATCAATGCCCCTCCAACAACATCAGCAGCTTCCCTAGCCCTCCCGACATCGATCGCTCCAATCGCGGTACCCAATACGGCCGCAAAAACTAGTGCAGTAGTCGCGACGAGTGCAATTTCGAGTTCGAATCCCTTTTCCATATCAAGTATCGCGGTTTCATCTAGTTTGGTTGCCATTTCAGCGAGTCCCGCATCCAGAGTTACGACTCCAACAGAATCTTCTGGTACCCCATTAGCAATTGCTCAGAGCGAGGTATCCGCGACTCCAACACTCTCTTCGCTTGCGCGAACTACTTTGAGTAGCGCCCGAGCGACAAGTGTTGCTGCGTCAAATTCCTTAACATCGTCTGCTCTTTTATCTTCTTCTTCAACATCAAGCTCCGAGGCAAGCAAAGAATCAACAAATGGAGGCATTGCATCGAGTCCCCGGATGACAGCGGGGCCGGTTGTGGGTGGTGTTCTAGGCTCGATGGCCTTTGTCGCAGGTCTTGCATTTCTAATATTCTTCTGCATCAAAAGACGAAAGAAGAGAGAATCTCTACTCACCCCTCTCGGAAGAGGAACCCGGACCGAATTTTATAGAGACGAGAAAGATGGCGGACCAATGTCCACGTTCGATAACGATAATGATAAGAAGTGGTCCAGAGTAGATAAACTCAAGGCCACAGCAGCCGGTCTTCAGGTGGGATTGGTTGGGTTGGGAGCGAAATTGAAAAAGACAGTAGTGAGGGTTAGAAGCGACAATCCAAGTGTCAACTTGAACAGAGGTAACTCGCAATTTTTGGACGGGCCAATTCCTCAACACAGCCGGAACAATTCTGTTTTCTCAGCGGTTGTAGAGAAGCCTGGCGTCAGGGAGCGATTCACAGAATGGTGGACTAAATTTAAGAAGCTCCATATGCCAATGTTGTCTGAACCAGAGGATCCATTTACAGCAGCTCGAGTCGCGAACGAAAAGCAAGCACAACTCAACAACCCCACGCCGGACTTTTCGCAACTCCTAGGGATGGATGATCGCGAGCTCCAACTACAAGCCGAGCGCCGCCGCGACAAAAAAAGAGTGGAATCCGTTTCCTCCCTACCCCCTCTTGGAAGTTTGGGATTGAGCTTTAAACCCCTCCAAGATCCATTTGCCGACCCAGCCAAACCAGCTTACGATTCCCGCTCCAATCCCTTCGCCGACCCCATCACCCAACCTCAACCCTCAGTCTCAAAACAAAATACCTACGTCGCCGATGTAAGACGATCCCGCGGCGCCTCAATCGGAGCCAACAACCTCGTCTCCCGCTACCCATCATCAGTAGCCCCCAGTCGCGACAGCTACCGCGACACCGTCTTCTCCGCCTTCTCAAGCAATGGCCGAAAAGGAAAAGGACGATCCGACCCGTTCGACCTCGAGCGACCAGAACTCTGGCGTCGAACGAATAACCAGAATTTCGAGAGTCCGGCTGTACCTGGTCATTCGAGAGCACCGAGTCTCTCGGGCGGTGATAGTAGTGTCAATCTCTATCCCGCTCCCATCAATACCTCCAACGCCGCTAACCAAAACCCACAATCTGGCTACGGACAACCACGTATCAATTCTCCCGTCGAACAACGGGTGAACTCGAGTGGCACCTACGAAAGCAAATACAGCAGCGGTGTATCTAGTCTCGGTGAATGGGGTGATCCAGGACCAGATCTTGGACCTGGTAGTTCGGCGAAATCCCTGAAGAGTACGACGAGTGGTAAAGGGGGTGTTGGGAAAGCCATGTGAAAGAAATCTCATTATCCAGTAGGAATCAATTTTTCTTAATATGATAAAATCAGCACCTCAAAAAGGGACATATTCGATGGACGAGCGAGACGAGAAGAAATAGGTATTCATTTATTTTTGAGAAAAGACATTATATAATGATACCCCCCCTACTGCGAAATCGGATCTGGGAGGGCATAGCAACATGATAATGTCTAGCATCTTCTGGACTTTTGGGGTTTTGATGATATGATGGGTTGCACATGAGCACAGCGAAGGTCATGGGTGCAGCGAAGGACGTTTGAAGGGAAGGAAGGGGCATAGTGGGAGGGAGTAATTCGGTGTTTTATGGTGTTGATAACATTCTTTTTCTTGTGTGTGTATTGTTTATTTTTCTTGTGTCGGGATTAGGGGGAGTGGGGGAAGGTGGTTGCATCTGGATTGGAAATATCATGAGAGGGAAAGGAAGGGCGTCAAGTTGGTGGAAGCGATTAGTAGTGGAGGTTGGTTATGATTAGATAGGTATCTAGATAGCATGGTATATACCATTGTTGCCAGGTGGTGGTATGAAAAGACGGGAATTATATATTCTAGAACTTTGGGCTTGGCTTACTCTGCTGTCTGATGTAGTGATTACTCCTGCTCTTCCTTGCATAGCTTAAACACTTGCAAAGGGCAGTTTCAAATTTCGAGAGTACTATCACCTCTTTTCTCAATTTCACCCTTCTTGTCCTAGCTTATTCGCAATTCAATCCTCCGAGAGTAACTTTTGCGCTTTATTCACCAAGTGTAATATTAGCCAACCGTTTTGCGTATTGAGGACTGGGTCTAGTAAATTCAACTATTAAATTATATTATTCACGAGTAGTTGAATTAATCAAATTACTTAACTAAAGTCTAGAACGTCTTTAGAGTATAGAGTAGGGGTACTTACCCGAGTAACATTTATTTGATTTGATCATTCTAGAAAGCTTAGAGATTAGCCTGTAGTAAACATAGGGTATAGCTAGACAAAATTGGTGATTGTTGTAATTGGTGAATAAAGCATACCAACTCGCAGAGTAAATCTGCTTCCATGTAGCTCGCCCCAATGAAAACTTGCTGAGTCTTTGGAAAGACTTTCCTATTAAATACTTTCTATTACTATCTTGCGTTCTAAACGTATCAGATATATCAACGCTGGAACAACCAACTCATGTGTAACATCAACCTCTCGTTGTTACTAAGAAGGCGTCTCATTGGAAGCAAGGGTTCCACTACTCTAGCATCTCTAGCCTCTTCGTTGACGCTAAGAAAATAGCGGGTTTCCAGATGGAGAAGGTACCTCCCAATTCCGAACTCCCTATACCGAACTCCCATCCTGTGCTACAACAACCATGTTGATTGATTCAAAACGGTAAATAGGAATTGTAATCCCTGCTAGCGTTATTTTATATGTTAAGTTATATTTCCTAATTATTCGATTATATCATTTCTGGTCTTCTAGCTCATCTTCCGTTGGAGTCTCGGTTGTGTCGGAAATCCACTGCTTTCCGTTCATTGCAAGAACATCATCATACAAATATTACTGTGTAATCCAATTTTCCAGATACCCCTCTCAATATTTCCTTAAACCAGACAAAAATTGGAGATGGACTCAACTCTCGCTTAGTTCAAGCCCCCTCCGGACTCTGAAAGAAAGCACCTCCTCTTTCAACCACAACAAGAGGAAAAATACTAAATAAAGAGCTCAAACACCGCAGCCTCCTCTTGAATCCTCAACAATCAAATCTCAACAATTCTCCCTTTGTTCCCCAACTCGTCCCCTAATACACATAAAGCCGAACTCTTAAACAAGCTCAACAATCCCCTTCTTCCTCGAAAGATATTTCATCTCAATAAAGCATCCGAAAAGCAAGTCTTTATTCTGAATAACCTTGTTCTAAAACAAATGCTCTTTTACTCGAAAACAAAAGCCCAACTCCCACCTCCAAAAAACATAAATACCTACCTCTCGACCACCCATCCTTCTCCTCTCTTCATCCGACACCATCAGCCTCCCATTCCCATCTGACATTTGCTCGATTCACCAGTAAGCCAGTTTCAGATCTTCCCACTCAACTCACTTTTACCTGGTATACATCAGCGATGTATATCCCAACCAACCGCACTTCCCTCTTCCCCGTCAACTCGACGAGTGTAGGGTTCTCGACTTCCACGGTAACTTCCCCTGCTTCAACAGCATTGGTACGTATCAGCGACGTAGAAAGCTCCATCTCCGCCGTAGAAGGGAACACCAAGTGGTGGTCTGATCCGGCCAACACTTGGACGCAACCCGCCTGGAACACCTGGACATCACAACCGGCTTTGACTTCCTGGGCTCCTTCCCCCACGAGTTGGGTAGCACCAACCTCAACCTCGACCCAAGTTCCCGACCCCGCGGCTCCAAAGGGCAACGGACAGGCAATCGTTTTCGGCGTCTTAGGTAGCATCGTTGGGTGCATCATCCTCGTCATGCTCTTCAAGGGGCCGTTGATGCGCTTGAAGCGTCGTCGGGAAGGGGTTCCCGAGGACCAGGTGCGGTCTGAGGACCGAATTCGTCGTGAATCGGACCCTTATAGGAAGCGGTGGCATGGACAACCTTAAACACTAGTGGGTTGAGCATGCCTTCCTCTATGAGGGTTTGGTGAGATAGATGAAGTTGTGATATGAATGATGTAAGTGATTCTTCCCCTTGGGATGGCTAATTTTTTGGAGTTAGGGAGTTGAGTCTTTATTTGAACTCCGATCGAGTTCGATTGCAATGGCTTTACATGACCCCAACATCTGGGTTTGTTAAGCTTTGAAATTTCGGAATTTCGGATGGCGTTATAACAACTTGGAATTTTGAGATACCCTAATAGTACACCACGAACGTAAGATTTCTCTTAAATCCCCTCTTCGCTAACTTTCAACAGACCTCGGTCTTTAACAATAAAAACTCTCTTTTCAACGAGAAAACTTCAGTTACCATTGATTGAAAACCATTTGTGACAACTTAGTAAGTTCTCTTTCGCACCCCACTTCGCTAACATTTAACAGATTTCGGTTTAAGTTAAAAACTCCTTTGCTTGTAGGCTCTCGATTGAAATAATATCCTCTTGACTTTATCATACATAGATGAAATCTCCGAGCACTACTAAGTGTACCTACAGTAAGTTCTCTTCTGTTATCTACTAACGTTTAATAGACGTAAAGAGCGAAATGCTTTCATCTCGAAAGTGCAATACCAGTATAAGTTCTATGGTTACTAATGAGTAGTTGTAAGGTAAGTTTTCTTCTCCGCCTTCCCTTACTAAAATTTTCTAGATTATTTCTGACGATTGAAATACTCACATCTTAAAATAACAAGAAATTCTGATTACATGAGCTCTGATAAATACCTACGAAGTGAGTTTTCCTTTTTATGCCCTCTTTCGCTAACCTTTTACAGACTTATGTTTAATTCAATACAACCTCTTTAAAACTATACAATGTAAGTTCTATTCTCTACACTCTTTTTGCTAACAATTTACAGACCTGGTTCTATATTAATAAAACCCTTTCATCAAACCTTGAACGGCTAGTACGACTACTGCTCAAAACAACTTTTTCTCTTACATACTCTAGAAGATTCATCTCATCTTTCTCAGACAAGTCTATCCCGAAAGTATCCAAAGAATAAAGAATATAAATCTACTTTACGAGATAAGTACCTAATACTCTAAATTTTTAGTAATCTGGAGACATTATTCGTGCAAATTGATTATTCCAAGCTGTCTCAGATAACAATCTTAAGCAAACGTGATTTAGACAAGTACGAATTACTCTAAAATATCAAAACTTTATTCTAGTAACTCGATTACTCTAAATATTTCCAAACAAGACAATGTAATAATTGAAAGTATAAGACTCACCGCCTGCTATTTCGAAGTACTAATACGAGTGGTCTAAAGTACACCCTAATGTGAGTTTCTTCTGGGCCTCAGATGTGAGGCCGCAACATCACGGCGCTAAGCCAAACTAAGCGGGTATCTTTTTCGCGGAGCCAGGACCTTTTGAACACCCACCCCAATTGAATCTCACAGTCTTACAAATAAATAAACAGCACCAAAATGGGGTCTAACAAGCGAAAGGAAGGCCCCCACGGCGATGGCGGAAAGCAAGATTTCAAGAGAAGCAAGGTACGTTCGATTACTCGCTCTTTTTTTGGTCTGTCCTTGCGCGGCGAAATGTCTAGCGTCAAGTGAACCTGATCCCTTTTGCAAGACAACTCTGCTTCCAAGATTCAGCGTTGTGTTTTTGGGCACGATATCTTAGTGGAATTCATACCATGAAGAACTTTTCCTTTTGATTATTTCGATTCTCAAATTGGCTTTCTTTTCTGGTCACATTACGTCTTCATCATTCCATCGTATTTGAAGTTGAAACTGATTAATGTAGGGTGGATCTGGTGGAAAATGGAAGACTCCAAGTCATAAAGCAAAAGATGAAGTGCGTGTTACAATTGCACCAGGAGACATTGGTATCTGGGCAACATGCGCGAGAGGCCGGGAAGGTAAAGCAACAACCGAGCTCAAGAGCATTCTATATCAGGTTTGTTATGACTACCGCAATATTATTTATACCTTGCTGATATATTGTAGTTCGCTGAGAAATTCTACGGCCTCGTCCAGGAGCCAGAAGACGATGACGAGGACGGAAAAGAGAACGATATCGAGGCTTCGATTAAGAAAGAAGCTGCAGCTTTAAACGAAAACAAAGACAAGCCGAGACTCTTTTCCTCCATACGTATTGATATCGAATGTGTTCTGTTCTTCAAAGTCCAGCCACCAATTGATCCAGTGGACTTTGTACATCGGATCTGTGTCGAGATCGCTTCGAAGCCTGAAACAAGATTAAGCAGATATGTAAATCGAATTACACCAATGGCATTGATTGGAAAAGCCACAGAAAAGGGCCTCGCGGAAGTAGCAAGTACTGTCCTGCGTGATCACTTTCAACTCAAAACGGAAGGCACACCGAAAGATACAACTGAAGAGAAGAGCGAAGAGGAGAGCAAGCCCAAAGAAGCAGCCTGTTCCGTAAGTCGAAAATCGGGGATGCATGTTTGCTGTGCAGATGTATCTCCTCCTAAATATTAGATTGCTTTGATCCGCTGACTTCAAAGAAGTATGCCATAAGACCCACCATCCGCAACCACACATCTCTCAAACGAGGTCCACTGATTGAACAAATTGCATCCTCAATCAATGATATACATCCAGTCAACCTCACTAAGCCCGACAAGGTGATTATAGTCGAAGTTTACCAGGTGAGAATTTTCCTTTGACAACACCGAGTTCCCCGATTTGAGTTGCATGCAGTGCTACGTAGCACGTTCAATACTTGTACTTCCGCTAACACAAGGATCGTAGACGGTGTGTGGGATGAGTGTTGTAAGGGGTGACTGGGAATCACTTAAACGATACAATCTATCGGAACTCTACCATCCTGTACAAAAACCAGCAGTTGGGCCCAAGTCCGAAACTACGCAGCAAGGCGCAATGAAAGACGAGGGTTCTAAGGAGCCCAAGGAAAGGGCTACTACCGACATCGTGGAAGCGAAATAGAATGTCGTCAACCTTGCCTTTTTCCGGAATATTTCTTCGGTGCATTGCATGTGCCAATTTGGGATAGAGGGTACGAGGGGGTAGCTAGGAACACGGAATGCTGCCAAATGTTGTGAAGTACTTACATATTCCCGAATTGAAAGTCACCATACCACCTGTTCACATGGTTGAAGTGGCCGATTTGTGTACGGAAAGAGGGTTCCATCGATCGAAAGAAGTGACGTGATTCCAGCATTGCTCGTTTTATGCCTAATCCATGCGGTGGTCCCAGGAGGAGATCTTATCGAGTCCACCCCGGGTTTTGGTATCACCAAGACGGTAATTAACACCCGACCCCAAATCATGTCACAACATTACATCCATTTCGTGAGCAATTTCTCCAGCATACGATTACAGGACTTTGTACAAGTACTTGAAAGCGAAGGAGATTTGCGGGGTCCATATCGAAGATACATACGTACTCGTATTTCGTACTGCGTGATTGAGAATTTACACATTGATTTCCGTCCGTGACACCCCTGAGACAGCAAATTCGCTAAAGAGCTACCAATCGGGGTGCTCTTAAGATCTGTATGATCAACGTGCTAACCACATCGGCCCAAAATTAACGAGTTTTTGGAAGAGTGCGGGTGGAAAAAAACGGTCTTGGAAGAATCGG
This sequence comes from Hymenoscyphus infarciens, assembly GCA_001414345.1. Classification (NCBI taxonomy): domain Eukaryota; kingdom Fungi; phylum Ascomycota; class Leotiomycetes; order Helotiales; family Helotiaceae; genus Hymenoscyphus; species Hymenoscyphus infarciens. The sequence continues at coordinate 128,083 of LLCB01000032.1, read as the reverse complement.
ATTGGCTTTTTTTCTACACAACTTCGAATAATGTGTCGGTTGCCTAGAGCTGAACTCAATTGCAGGAATTTCCTAAGGTCCAGAATTCCAAATTCCAGTCAATCTCTATAATGGACCTCGGGAGGCTGGGGGCTATTTATCCTGCGGACGGTCTGAAGGATCTAGCCTCCGCCCATTAAACGCCCAATTTTGTTAGCTGGGCCGACCACTTCTTTAAGATATTATTTACTGCCCAAGACACTTCACTGTGAGCCGGAATCGAAAACCTTCAAGATGATGCAAACCGGGACCTTGCCTGCACATCTGAGTCTCTGACGTTTCCCCCAATAACCCCACTCCCTTCTTCAAATCCTTCATGGCGTTCAAGGATTGCAAACCAGCTTCCCTTCTCGCCAAAGGAGCGACCAGTAGGAGATTTTTCGTGAACCCTCCCCCCTGAACTAACCCGCCTCGAACCCGCAACCCAAGAAATAAAAGAACCCCGCAATAAGCGGCAGCATCTTACCCATCGTTTCTTGCTCAATTCGAGAAGCTCAGCGTCGGGCACGGCCTCTCCGTGCTTGTAAGAGGGGAATACTGGAATCATGGAGGGGTCCAGTCCCATCAATGATCAATAGCTAAAATGAAGTTGATGGATGAACCTCTTTCCCATTGGCACCCTCACCTCGCCTACCTGCTGGCTACCTAGTCACCCCCCGCCTAAGAAGGAAGTAATATCATATTCCCCACCGCTCCTCTGTACCATCTCCCACCCATTGCAACTACCTACGCGCACCGGGCGCATGGCGTCCAGTCCCGGGGGAGTCACAAAAGCACACTCTAGTCAGGGTTTTGGTACGTACCTACATAATTGTGCCCGTACAGTACAAGCAAAAACCCGCATTTATGGGAACGAGGTGGCTTCACTGGTTATCGATATGTAAAGGGATCGGATGGCTGACGTTTTTCTTGACCTACATTCAAACGATTCAGCTCTCTCGCCTCTTTCTAACCAATCGGTCTTAATATCTTCCTTCAAGGTCGTGAAATAGGCCCGAGGCTCACGAAATATCGGGAGCCAACAAGCCCTTCTTCAAAGGAGCCGTCTTCACATGAATCATTCGTTTGCTGATTTGTCTAGACCAAGCGATTTTTTGCATTGCCCAGGAGGCGGATTTACTTGCCGCGCTTGTTGGAGGCGCTTATGCTGGCCGGGATATAAGATCTTTTGTCTTATATGCTCATCTCGTCTGATATACAGCCCTCAGCTGCTAACGGGGTGTGTTGTCTCATTCGCTTCCACCATTCTTCGATCCGGGATTCCACAAATCTCATAATCTACACCAAACCGCAATACGCGAATGCGTCCAAGGACCACAATTGCCGGGAAAAGGTTCGATCTCGTACATCAAGTTTGTACACTCTGGTAGCAGCCTTGGTTCAGCCACCTGTTAAGCCATAAGCGTGCTCATTACACTCTGCTACAGACACTCCACCACACTGCCCGCGCTCGACTCTGTATACTTATATCAACACAACCGACTGCTCGCTGCACCATATTGAAAACTTCGAGCATGTCATCTTCAAGAACAGCCGTGCCTTCGCGGCCGCATATGACCTCACTCATGTACAGCTTACCAGTCCGACGACTGAAAGAGATCCTCAGCCATGTTGTCCCAAATGCAACTCTAGGTCCAGTCGAAGAAATACCATCAACGCAACTCCCAAAGTTATACCAACTCAGCATGTCCGACGACCGGAAACTCCTTCTCTCATTCGCCCCAAGCCTTGCCGTACGTCTGCTTCGACAAGAAGCGACACTTCTCTCATCTGAAGCAACACTCGTATACTTCATCGCTGGATCAGAACGGAAATCGAAGATGGCAGGGTCATCATGTAGCGAAATCGACATTCCAAGTCCGATGGCACTTTCAAAACTGATTCCCAAGGTGCTCAAATCATCTTCAAATAACAGGGAAATGGCATACCCATATACCATTTCCGAACCAATAAATGGCGCACCACTTTCCACACTCTCTATATATCTCAGCATCTCTGAACGGCGTGCGATCGACAAGCAAGTTGGATCTATGGCTCGGTCACTGGTTTCTCTCACTTCTCCCACTGGTAAATTCGGCACTGTTAGTCGTGTTCTTCCAGATCCTTATGGGAGGAATGCTGGGTCCCAAGCAGCTCTACCTCCACCTCCCGTCGGTTCCGAAAAATGGTCAGAAGCTTTCAACTTATTATTAGAAGGCATCCTACGAGATGGCGAGGATGTATCAGTTCTCCTTCCTTACGATACCATCCGAGCACATTATCAACGACTTTCGTGGCGCCTAGATTCTGTCACATTACCGCGGCTAGTCATTCTCGATGTTGGCAGTGAGCCGAACGTCATGGTGGAGAGAGGGATTGAAGGGAGCCCTTCCACGTCAAGTGAGCGCGTCAAACTGACAGGACTGAGGAGTTGGAGTTTTGGTCTTTTTGGAGACCCATTGATCGCGGACGCTTTTGATAAGCCGTCTGAAGGCTTCCTGGAAGGATGGAATGAAGGCGGGGAAAGCGTGATCGAGGATGAAGATAACGCTCAAATCCGACTACTCCTATATCGATGCTATAGGGCTGTCGTAAGTGTAGTTACTGAGCACTATCGACCACAGATGGACAGTAGTAGGAAAGAACTCGACGGCCGAAGAACGTTGACAAGTGTTTTGGCCGAACTAGACAAAGTGGATGTTGTCGTGAGTGATGCCCTGAAGAGAGCCAGGAGTCTCTCTGGTGAGGCCGAAGCCATAGAAGGTTCAAAAAGAATAAAATTGGAGGAAGAATAGGAACAGGGGTCATTGTACGGCGTTGGGGCGTTGGTCATGTTTGGCTGTAATCTTAGAGCTTGATACCCAGATTTGTTCAGCCGGTTATCTAATTACAAACCGCATACGATTATCTATTATGAATATTATGACTTTCTCTCTGCTGCCGACCCCTCTTCATCTCGTGGTAGTTTCATTCCCATCATTCCCATCAAATTTCCGCCAGGGCCTGGCATTCCTGCTTGACTCTTGAAACTTTCGAGGAGGTTTTTGGCAAGGTTGAAATCGATATTGACATCCTCATCGTCACTCTCGTCATCGGAACCGTCCCTATCTTTAGACGGCTTCGTGGATGGTTCTTTGCTCCCGATGGCTGGGGTTTCACTTGGAGCAGAATCCAAGTTGAGAGCGCCAGCTTCATTGAGTTCTGCTTCCATGCCCTTCATCAACTTTTGGATCTCTTCTGCTTCATTTTCATCGTCTGTTTCCGCGTCCGAGAGGAGCTCTTCAATTCGATTGTTCTTGCTGAGTCTTGATGATGTGCCCTTCCCTTTGCTGGTCGTTACTTCTTCCCCTTCAGCAGGCAATCCCATCATTTCCCTCATCATTCGTGAGAATTCATTCTCATCAAAACTCATCTCCTTGTCTTCTTCGTCACTATCCTCGTCGCTATCCTCATCGTCGTCGTCATCGTCAATATCCATGTCATCAACCTCGGCACCATCAACACCAGCTTCATCGTCATTGAGAAATGCTTCGAATCGCTCGACCATTTTCTTCAAATCGGCCTGTGTCTTGGCGTCTCCAAATCCCCCCGGAGGTTCTGGCCCAAATGCACCTGCGACTCCCGGCTTCTTTTCCTTGCTTTTCCCGTCCAGTTCCCGTTCGAAATCTTCGAAATTAATATCCAGCCATTTCTCATCGTCTTCTCTGTTGATATCTTTCCACTTTAAAATTTCCTTATCTGTCGGTAGACCTTCATCCCCGGTTTCCAGGTCATTGAGTAGTATTCGCATCTCGCGGACTATTCGATGGTCTCCGTTTTTAGGGTCGTTAAGTAACATTTCAAATCCGGAAGTAACTTTCGTTCCCATTTCGAGATGCGCGTGTTCTTTTCGTTTAGTAGCGCTTGAAGCAGCTCCCTTTTCAACCTGGGCTAACGGGTCTTTCCATGCAATTGGAGGGGAGAATTGTTGAGACTTCAACTGGGCATAGAGCACTCGCGTGAACCGAACGGAAATCGTAACCAAGTCTTCGGGGACAAATATGAGTTTCGAGGAGGCTGTCTGCAGAGGCTTCAATGCAATAGGATCTCGGAGGTAGAAAGCTTCTGTAGCTAGAGCTATGGAAGCCGGGCGATCATGTAACATGTAGGCTAGCTTTCTAGGTACTAAGACTACAGCATAATGCAAAGAAGCAGCAATCTGAGAAGGGTAGTTTCGCAACCTATAGAATGCTTCTGCTTCGATAAGTGGCGAATGTATGAGAACGGCGGGATTCTTTAAGATGGTTTCGTGGGCTTCTTCGAGTTTGAGAGGTCGTGAAATCGGCGCAGTCGCGGAGGCCGTGGAAGTAGCTGCACTTAAGGGTATAATACGCAGGGTATTATTGTGGATCCATACCTAAAATCCAAATAAGTATCTGCCGCTCCAAATATTTGGGAAGAACCAACTCTGTTGTCCGCAATCTCCGGGTTCAACCATCGAGGTAATGCATTGGCTGCTTCAATCAACAAGAACTCGCCATCTGTGTCCACGATTTTGATCCATAGGTCTTGAAATCGATTGCTTAATTCTCTGAGGATATATACAATGAGCCACTCGTCGTCGACCGAATCCCCAAAGTTCGTCATTCCGTGAAGATACATCATCCCTAACTGTCGTCGTCAGCCTGAGGCCTGCGGATGGACGGGAAGAACTCGCACCTTTCTCGCTTTCCACTTCCAACTTGAATCCATCTCTCTGCCATATGTATTCCTTCAAAAGGCCATCTGCCAGCTTTTGCGCCTCCTTGCGAACCGTTTCCAAGCGCGATACCAACTCTTTTTGCGACTTCAATTTCGCGTCGATGACAAACAATGAATACACGACGCAGTCATCAGGAAGTCGTTTCGGGAAGCCCTCAAAATTATCTCCAAAGGATGGAAAATCGTCTTTCGCTGGGGCATCCATTTTGATAGTGGTGAGTTGTTGGCGGAGTAACTCTTGATGAGGCTGAGATTGTCCCAGGCCGAAGCCGATTAGAAAAAAATGGCTTGGCCTAGTTGATTGCACGGGCACTAAACCTAAAAGGGTCGAGTATCAACAACAACGCGACTTCCGCGGCCCAAGTACCGACTTGTTAACTTAATAAACATTGTTGCTTTTTCCGCATTGGAGTTTATGGCTACGAATTCCCGTTTTGCATTGTCACGGCATTGGTTATTTTATCTACATTGAAAAAACCCAACAACCCTCTCGAGCCTTCGGGGCTCACGACGCGGGGAAAAAATGGTACATGCTGGTGTGGGCGGACTGGATACTCCACGGACAAATCTTGGAGATGCAACATACCTGGGGAATGGGAAGGACTTTGATTTCGATATATCGCAGGAGCCGTCCTTCCAATCGCCTTCGAAAGACAACAACAACCTCATAAACCAGATGCAAAAAGGTGGACGCGCCGCGATCAGAACACCACGAAGTCGCACTGCGCTTGGAGACCGACGAAATCTTCCCGCAGGACTTGCAGGCGCAGAATTTACGCCCATGCTGAAAAACGCCACAAGAAACAGTGCTCTGCGAAACGGCAAAGAAAACACCAATACGATGCATACGCCAGGGTTTTTGAGGGGGGATGGGCTGGACAATGTGCCCGAACTGAGTGTACTACCACTTATGAATAGCTCGGTCTACGGGGGGTCACGAATGGGAGATTCATACATGGCTGGTACGCCAGCACCCCAGCTCGACAGCAGCAGTACCGCATCGACTCCAATGGCATTACTGCCGCGACGAAATGAAGGACCGGGAGTTTTACAGGACGGCAATCAGCTCTCATTGCGGGAACAGGAAAATGTTATAGACAAAATCGAGAAGGAGAATTTTGGACTCAAGCTGAAGATTCACTTTTTGGAGGAGGCTCTGCGGAAAGCTGGTCCTGGATTCAGTGAAGCCGCCCTAAAAGAGAATACGGAACTCAAGGTGGACAAAGTCACCATGCAGAAGGAACTGCTTCGATACCGAAAAACATTGGGCACCGCCGAACGCGATGTAGAAGTTTTCCGACAACAGGTCCTCGAAATGCACGAAAAAATTAAGAAGAAGCATGCCAGTGAGGGACAGGAAGAGGAGCTGAATCGTCTTCGTCGCACCTTGGAGGACATGGAAACCGAAGTACACCGACTCAAACTCCAGGAAGGCCAATTTGAAGACTTGAAAGATAATGTCGGAGACCTGGAAGCGGAAGTCCGGGAAAAGAACCTTGCCATCGAGGACCGTGAAGATGAGGTTGAAAACTTGAGGGACGAGGTGAAGAAACACCTTGAGAGTATCACCACTCTGAAGCAAACTGTCAAGCAGGAGCAGCGTCGTAATATCGAGTTGGAGGAAAAGGCACAAGCAAACGAAGAACTTGAGGAGGCAAAGGAAACAATCGAAGAACTGGAGCGTGACCTGAGGCGTGTCAAGGATGAGCTCGATGAAGTGAAGGAAGATCGCCAGGAAGCAGTAAAGGAAAGAGATCAAGCACAGGGCGACCTCAGAGAGCTCCAAGATGAGATGGCCAACAAGTCAGTTACCACCAAAGGCCTTAGCCGCCAAGTCGAAGAGAAGGCCAACCGGTTGCAAGACGAGGTCGAGGACCTTCGGGAGAAATACGTCACTCTTGAGGAAGATTACGCCGAAAAGGAGAACGAATGCGAAAAGCTCGAAAGGAAGATCAAGGATTTGAAGGAGCAAGCCGAAACCCGTGAACAAGAACTTCAAGACAACTTAAATCTGGTCAAGAACGAAAACCAGAATGTGTCCAAGCAACAAGAAATCTTTTCCAAGCAACTTGAAGCCATTCGTAGCGAACTCCAGCAGAAATCCGAGGCCAAGGATCTTTTGCAAACCCGACATGATGCTCTCACCCAGGAATCTGGGGGCCTACAGAAGGATCTAGCCAAAGCTCGGGAGACTATTGAGGAACTCGAGGATAAGCTTGATCATGAAAAGACATTAGCTCTCAACAACGAACGACAGGTCAGAGACGAATACAAGGGCGAAATCAATCGTCTGAATGATGAAATCGAGGACCTTCGTTCTGAGGTTCGAGAGAAAGAGCGCCTCTACGATAACGATAACGACAAATGGGACAGTGAGAAACGCAACCTAGAATTGCAAAGAGACGCGGCCGAGGACAAGGCTGATAGTTTGCAACGGACAATCGATAAACTTCAAGTAGCAGAGGGTACTTTGTCTAGTAAGGAATCAAGATTGAAGGAAGCTCTTCAAGCAGAGAAAGACCGACACGCAAGCCAAGAAGACTCACTCAAGCGACAAATTGAGGAGCTCAACGACGACATAGATGGCCGCCGCAAGTCACTAGAAGAAGCAAAATCCGAACTGTTAAACACACGCGAAGAGCTTCGCCTAAGTCAAAGGGAGCAGAAGAACTTGCTAGAGAAGGTCGAAGCTTTGGAGGACGAGGTAGAGATTCTGCAGTCAAGCCTCGATGACGACAATCAGGCTAGCGATGAACTTGTTGCCGCAAAGCATGAGTCCGAAGGCCTTCGAAGGCAGATTCAGACCTTGAAACAAGATGTGTCGAAAGCCGAGGCCATTGCCAATTCTGTTCGTACTGAGCTTGAAGCCTTCCAGGATGATGTTCAGGCCGGAAGTGGTAACAATGAAAAGTTACTATCCACAATCAGAGATGTCGAGGCTCAGCTTGCTAGAGTTCGCCAGGACAAGCAAGGCTTGCAAGACGAGTTAGCTAGTGTGAATCTTGAGATGCACGCTATCCGTCTTTCCAAGGCAGAAGCAGAAGCAGAACGTGATGAGCTTCACAGCCAGATCAAGTCCTCGAAGCAGCACGAGGAAGAGACATTCCGGTTTGACCAGGAGCGCCTTGACCTTCGAACCACCAAGATCAAGCTTGATGCCGAAGTTCGACGCCTCAAGGAGGAGAACAAGGTAGTCGTTTCCCAACAAGAGTCACTGGAGCTGGAATTACAGCAAGAAATCGACCGTGCGAATGCAGAAGAGGCTCGACTTTCCACCGAGATTCACGATCTTCAGAAAATACTTCGGGGCTCCTCAGAAAAGAGAGAGTTATCAGCTGCCAAGAAAACCATCCAACAACTCGAGAAGCGCATTCAAGATCTAGAGGAACAAGTTTCATCAGGGGCAGGTGGACAGGAAGACGCAACTATCGAATTGTCTCTTATCCGAGCCGATCTCACCAAACTGCGGCAGCGAGAGACTGACTTCCTTCAGCGTGAAGCTACTCAAAAGGAAACACTTCGTGGATTAAAGCGCCAAATAGTCGAGCTTGAACGCAAGGCCCATGATGCAGAACTTTCTCGTCTGGCCACATCATCACCCCAATCTTCATTCAATGGCTCTGCACGAAAATCAGAGATCATCGAAATTCGCTCCCAACTAGCATCAGCCCACCAATCTGTCAAGGAGATGCGCTCACAATTGAAGAACGTAGAGAAGGAGAGTGCACGAAAGCTCACATCTGCAAATATTGATCTCCAGTCCCAGGCTAGGGCATGGGAGGCAGAGAAAGACGAACTTGAACGATCCATCGATGAAGCTCAATTCAGAATTGAGGAACTCACTGCCAAAAATACTACCTCGGAGGCCACCATTACTCGACTACGAGGCAAGATTGATCGACTTGAGAAGGCTCTCCAGAGCGAGCGAGCTAATAGTACTGGCGATCGTACTATGGCACTCGAACGCCAGGATCTTCACGAGATGCTTAGAGAGACCCAAGTCCAAGCCGAATCACTGGAATTGCAAATCGAAGAACGAGAGAAAACCATTGCCGCCATTTCTGCAGCTGAAGCGGAGCTTCGTCTCCACCTCAAGCGTGTACGTGATGAACGATCTCAGCATAAATCCAAAGCGACAGCTGCCCAAGCCCAATTAGAGAACCTGGAACAACAGCTTCAAGAGAATCAACAGAACTGGGAGGCTGAAAAGAAAGCACTTACTAAGAACATCAAGTCAAGCTCTGCCAAGAAGGAGATCGAGAAGCTACAGCGCCGTTTCGAGGACGCTCAAAGAAATTGGGAAGAAGAGAAGGCTGCCCTTACCAGGGGCGTTCGTTTCGTCAATACATCTGTGTCAACCGTCAACAACAACACCGACGAAGAAATCGAGGCTCTGAAGAAGGATTTTGCAGCCAAGGAACACGTTCATGTCAAGGAAATGCGAGGAATGGCATTGCAAGTTGAATGGCTCAAGGCTAAGGCGTCGCGTGAAACGGCATTTAGAACTCAAGCTGCATATGCAAAGAAATACATGGGCCTGCAAATCGACATGTATCAAGCCTGGTAAGTTTTTCCCTTTTCCCCCACATCCCCTTATTTACTAACCCATGAAAAATAGCAACCGTGCCGATCTCCGACTTCTTGAATCCACAGGCGTCAAAATCGAGCGCAAGAAGAAACCCAAGAAGTTCACTCTTCGAATGGTCGCCCAAGCTGTTCGAGCTACTATTCGTATGAAGAAACAATCTGATGATTGGAAGAAGGCTACTGATATCCGGGATCGTCTTACTGCTCAAGCACGCAAACAAGAGCGTGAGAGGTTGGCTGTTGAGGCGAAGGAGGCGAGAGAGCGGGGTGAGGATGTGAGGGGGAGTATGAGTTCGCCGCCTGATTCGGCGAGGAGGAGGAGTGCGAGTGCGTTGAAACATCAGCTTTTGCATGGAGGCGGGGTTTGGCAGAGTAATGGGAAAATTGCTTAGTTGTTTAGTGAGTGATGATTGCAGAAGAGGTATTTTTTGATATACATGGTTTTTCTTTCTTTTCTGGAGTTTAGGAGGAGGTGGGGGCATGGGAAGTCATGGCATACCAGACTGCAGAATGATTCTTGATTTTTGGAGGGATGAGCAGCATATTTTCTACTTCTGCATTGGATGAGCGGTTTAGTTTCTTGTTGATTGATTATGACCTTGACCCGGGAGGGTTTTTGTTGAGGGGGAATATAATGATTCTTCTGTGGTTTGTTGATGAGTTTATGAATTGTGTATTGACTTGGTACAATACCTTTCGCATCTTAGATTTGCTCTTTGTATATGTGCTCCTTTTCGTGATCTGATATTTAGTTGACGAGAGCTTGAAGTTGGATAATTACGGCATCCCGTACGTACCAAAAGTCGGAAACGACTAAATCGCAAATAGTAAATCGTAAATCGTAAATCGTAAATTATAAAGCTTAGATTTTTAAGTATATAGCTCTTTAGAGCTAAATCGTAAATCGTAAATTATAAATCGATAAACGTAGATTTTTTAGAGGCTATTTAAACGTAAATCGAAATACTTAAATTAGTAATCTTAAAGCTTAAAGTAAGAGTCTTTGTAATTTGTAATACTTAAATCATAATACTTAAATTATAAGGCTTAAATTGTAAAATTTAAGTATAAGTGAGAGTAGAAAGTAGAAGGTAATATAGTATATATATATCTATTAAATATATATATATTATAATTACTTAATACTTACTTTCTATTAATATATACTATCTAGTCTAAACTTTTTCAGATTAATAAAGTAACTCTAAAAGCCTTAAAATACGTTTAGACGACTATTAGATAGTCTAGAAAGAGACTAAAGTACTTTATAATTATACTAAATAAGTATAGTAATAGTAGTAGTAGAGAAAAGAGAGGCTTATAAAGAGCCTCTATTCTTTTCTCTAGAGTATTAGTAACTAATAAAGATAGTATAACGAACTAAGGAGAGTAGAGTATAAGGGGATAGAAGAGAGTATTAGACTATATAGATATAATAGAGAAGAGCTTAATCTAAATAATACTTAACTTAGTAATAAAGAAGAAAGGTATTAAAGTAATTATTAAAGTAGTAAGAAAAGTACTTAAGTATAGAAGAACTAAGAAGAGAGAGGATAATATAATTATATATAGAGTCTTATAAAAAGAGCTTACTATTATAGTTAAGAGAATAGAAGGAATAAAAGAGTATAGCCTAATATAGATAAAGAGAGCTAGAACTAGGAGACTATAGAGAGGAGTAGTAACTATACTATAGAAAGAATATATAATACTAGCTAAATATACTAAGGAGATTATAGTCTAAGTAATAGAGATAGATAAAGAAAAGGATAAGCTATTACTAAAAGAAGTAATTAAAGCTATAAATATAAGTAGATATAAGATAAAAGTAATAATAGCTTAAAAGCTTTAAAGTAAGGATATTATTCTATAGTTTAAAGAAGAGAAGTAAGTAGGATATATATAAGATAATAGCTAGGTAAAGAAGGTATTTAGATAAGGAATAGTAGTAGTAGTAAGAACGTTTATAGTACTTATAAAAAGAGCTTTAGTAAATATACTTAAGAATAGAAAGAGGAGTATATTATAAAGTATCTCTTAAGCCTCTAGTATAAAGATATTAAAGATTATATAATAAGGAAATAGGTATAGAAAGTATTAGAGATAGAAGAGACTAGTTTAAAAGAACTATATTCTTAAAGTAGTAATAATAGAGGAAGTAAGGAGGCTATATATAAGAGGAATATTATAAAAGATATAATACTTCTTATATAAAAGATATATCTTAGAAGTAGTAGTATAGAGGTAGTATAAGTACTAAAAGTAAGAGTATATAATATACTTTTATAAATAAGATAAGAGATATACTTAGTATATATATAAGAAGTATAAAGAGAGTAAGAAAGAGTACTCTAGTAAGAAAGACTTAAAAGAATACTTAGTAAAGTATAGGAATTATAGAAGAGAATACTTAGTATTTATAAAAGAGTACTATATAGAAGAGTAATACTATAGATAAGTAAGAGAATAATATCTTAATAAGATAACTATGTTTATAAACCTATAAAGACTCTTAAAAAAGAGTAAGATAAGAATACCTTACTTATTTACCTTTAGCTAAAAAGAAGGCTTATAAAGCTTAAAAAAGAGGTAGAGATAGGGATTTATACTAGAAAGGCTAATAAATATAAATAAAGTAGGATATATAAATAGTAGTAACCTAACCTAGTTTCTAGAAAGGCTAAGAAGCTCTCTTAATATAATAAGAGATTTAATTAAAGAAGAAATAAAAGTAATTTAAACTCTACTTATAAGACTACTATAAGTATAATAGTATTATACTAGAATATAAGAAAGATATTAGAAGCTCTTAATATAGCTCTAAATTATAAGAAGGAATATAATATATTAATAATCTAAGAACTAGTATAGAATAGTATAAGAGACTTCTCTTACTACTCTTTAAGCTTAAGATATAATATAATCTAGTTAAATAAAGTAGTAGTACTTTTTATATATAAAAGATATCTAAAAGTAAGCTAGATATATACTATAAGTAAGAACTAAGTAAGTATAATAATAGAGAAGAGAGTAGATAAGATAATAGTCTACTTAGTTTATAACTTATAAATAAGATAAATACTAATTAAAGATATACTCTAATAAGTAAGACTAAGAAGAGTACTTATAATAAGTAACTTAAATACTTATTACTTTTTATAAGATATATATAAAAGATATAATAGAAATATAGACCTTATTCTTAAACTTACTATACTATAAGTACTAAAAAGGGATATACCTTATAATAAAGCTATATAGAGAAGAGAGAGCTCTTATAACTCTATAATTAACCTTGCCTTCTCTACTAAGAATATAGTGTAATAGTACGAAATATATACAACTATAGTAGAGGCATATAGGAGTGCGTATAGTAGAATAACGTATGTAGATACTTGGTTATAGACTTCTCGGATTAGTTTTATATAGAGTTCGGTGTTCTTTTGAACGTAAAGTCGATTCTTAAAGAGTAGTAAATTATCTAATAAGAGGTAGTATCCGTCTAGAAGTTTATAACGTTCTTTCTAAAAGGAGTATAGGTTATCTTCTTTTAACTTCTAAATCGTATCCGAACTTATTCCTAGAATAACATCTAACTAAATTATATTAAGAGAGATAGACTGTTCTTATAAAAAGGTCTAAGTAAGTTTAGCGTTGATTCGAGGGTCTAAACGATTAGGTGCTAAAAGGGTACGCGAGCGGCTATCTACTTTAGCTTAATTATAGGTTTTTAGGTCTTACTTATATTAAGTTAATATGTCTGCTTTTTAATTGCTCTTCTTAGACGTGAATCGGATCTAGAAGTTAAAGTCTAATAGAAACTCTATCTATTAGACTTGCTTAGCTATAAGTAGCTTAGTTGTTATAAAGTATTCTAATAATCTATAATCCGAATATATATCGATATACTTCTAATATAATATGAGTTTAAGGCGCTATTTCTTAAAAGCTTCTACGATAGTAGATAGCTCTTTATTATAGATCTCCTAGTTTAATTCGTAGCTGACTAAGACGTGTAAGTAGAACCTAATAAGGTACTAAAGGCTATTATATTATTATAAGAATACACCTACTATTACTCCTTCTAAGGAGTCTGTTTCCACCTTCGTATTATAATCGAGGTCGAAGTAGTATAGTATTTGAATCGTAAGTAGCCTAGTTCTTAGAGCTTCGAAGGCTTCTTCGTATTCGAGTGTCTATAGAAACGGCTCTATAGAGCGTGTTATCGTGGTTAGGGGTTTAGCGATTTTGACGTAACCTTTAATAAATTGTCTATAGAATCCTGTAAACCCTAGGTAAGACTTTACACCTGTTACGATGTTAGGTCGGACCTAGTTTTATAAAGGCTCTACTTTTTCTAGGTTAACTTCGAGTTCTTTCGTAGTTAAGATATAACGGTATGCTGTTCTATATAGCCGAGATTATATAGCATATGCCGTATATATAAGGTTTCAGTAGTTGTTGTTTTATATTATCTAATTTAGAAAGGTTACGTACGTCTATACGTCTATCTAGACTTTCGGACATACTTCGTAGGGTTTAGGCTTTTGTATTAGCCGACGTATATCGTTATTCGGTTTCGTACCCCTTTTATATTATCTGAAACCTCTTATATATAGTAGCCTACTTCTAGAGTCAGAAAAGGCCAGTTATTATTTTCTTCTATATTAGTGCCTAGTATCTATATACGTCATTCTACTATACGCACTCCTATATGCCTCTACTATAGTTATATATATTTCGTACTATTATATAAAAACAATAACTAGCCTTTTCTAACTCTAGAAGTAGGCTATTATATATAAGAGGTTTTAGACGATATAAAAGAGGTACGAAACTAAACAACGATATACGTCGGCTAATACAAAAGCCTAAACCCTACGAAGTATGTCCGAAAGTCTAGACAGACGTATAGACATACGTAACCTTCTTAAATTAGATAATATAAAACAACAACTACTGAAACCTTATATATACGGCATATACTATATAATCTCGGCTATATAGGACGGCATGCCGTCATATATAGTAGCTTAGTAAAGGTCTCTAGACTTATTAGAATTAGACTATATAGCTTAACTTCTTATAATAAAAGTAGAAGAAGAGAGAAAGATATTATAAGTATTTAGATTTAGCTAGAGACTAATAGATAAGATTCTAGTTAAAGTAAAAGCCTCTTACTTAGAAATACTTATAATCTAAAATATAAAAGAACTTAAGAGAGTAGTATAAAGACTTATAAAAGACTTTTAAAGAATAGTAAAGGCTTTAATACTACTTTAAAAGCTAGATAGAGAGAGAGTATAGCTTTAATAGAATATAAAAGTTAAAGAAGTATTAAAGAAAGTAAAAAAATATAAAAAGACTTAAAAGAAGTATTAAATAGAAAGCTTAAGATAGTAGCTTAATAATACTTTTTAAGAACTCTAAATAGTAAGTAGAAAAGTAAAAATAAAGAGCTAGAAAAGAGTACTAATAGAGGTAATAAAGAATAAAAGGAAACTCTAGATACTTAAGAAGTAGGTATATCTTAAAAGATATATAAGACTAGAAATACTAGTACTATTAATACTTATATTACTTAATAGAATAAAAGATAAGACTTACTAAGAGAAGGCTTATATTCTTATAGAAAAGTTCTTTCTAGAGTTAATAGCTAACTACTTAAGCGTTTCTAATAAGGACTAGAATACTAAGAGCTTTTCTAAGAGATACTTAGTAAGCTAATATATAACTAAGAAGTATATTAAGATAACTATAAGATTAATATTATAGAAAATACTAAGA
This sequence comes from Hymenoscyphus infarciens, assembly GCA_001414345.1. NCBI lineage: Eukaryota > Fungi > Ascomycota > Leotiomycetes > Helotiales > Helotiaceae > Hymenoscyphus > Hymenoscyphus infarciens. The sequence goes on along the minus strand of LLCB01000032.1, from coordinate 112,951 downwards.
TTTAATATATTAGTAAATAGCTTTTTAAAAGCTTATAATAAACTGCTTTATAAAGTACTTACTATAATAGTAGAAGTAAGCTTCTACTTATAATACTTCTTATTCTACTTCTACTATATAAAGGTAGTAGTACTAAGAAAACTAGGTAAAATAACTAAGAAGTAGAGTAAGGTAAGAGCCTACTAGCTAATAGTACTACTCTTAACTATAGATAAGATCCTTAAAAAAGTAATAGTATAAAGGCTTATATAGCTTATAAAGGAAATAGTAATACTACTAGAGCTATAGATAAGTAACTAGAAATACTAAAATATAAAGCTAGTAATTAGAATAGTAATAGAAGGTATATATATAGTATAAGAAAATAAGAGCTATATATTCTTAGCTTAACTAGATATAGTAAAAGCTTTTAACTAAGTAGACTATATATAGCTACTTTATATATTAAAAGAGAAGAAGGTTCTATAGTAAGTAGTAATATAAATAGAGAGCTTCTTTTCTAAACAAAGAGCTATATTATTCTTTAATAAACAATTAATAGATAAAAGAGACCTTAAATAAGGTATTTTATAAAGATTAGTATTATTACTAATACTATTTATCCTTTTTATCTTAATATTATATAAAAACCTAGTAAGAATTAATAAGCTTATTATAGTAGGCTTTATAGATAATATAAATCTACTTATAATATTAAAAAGTATAATAGTAAACTATAGAATACTTAAAATAGCCTAAAAAGTATATAATAAGTAGCTAAATAAGTAAGAGATAGCTTTTAGCTTAGAAAAGATAGTACTTATATACTTTATAAGAATAAGAGTACTATAAAGAGAGATAGTCTAGTTTAAGAAGATAAGGCTTATACTAGTTAAGTATATAAGGTTTCTAAGAGTAGAGCTTAATAAGAAACTAAACTAGAAGGTATATTAAGAAAGAGTTTAAAAAAAGCTTATAATATAGACCTTTATACTTATAAGACTTATTAGAAAGATATAGAGAGTAGACTACTACTAAATAAAGTAGATATATATAGTAGTAATAAGGAGTATAATAGTATATAAGGTATTAGTATAGTATTATACTATACTAAAAGAAGAGAATATAAAAGGAATAGTAAAGAGCTTCTCTATATAATAATTAGAATACTTATAAGTAGTAATAGAGGTATATAAAGCTACTCTAGTTTAAAGCTTAGAAGTTAAAGTAGACTATATATTAATTAACTTATATCTTAACTTATAAGTAGCTACTTTTAAAAGGAAGTTCTAAAGGTCTAAGTTAGAGGAACTAATCTAGAATATCTATAGATATATAGTAATATAGCTAAAGAGAAGAAGGAGAGGTAGACTAATAAAGGTAAGGAAGGTAATACTATACTTATAAATAGTAAAGTAGGAGTAGAAAAAGGAGTAGAGAGTAAGAGAAGTAGGATTTAAGTATAATACTATACTTATAGAGTAGAAGAATCGTCTAAAGACTTAAAAGAGAAGGACTTAAGAGAGGAACCTAATATAATATATAAAAGTATTAAATAAAGTAGACTTAAATAAGTAGAAGTTATAAAAGGTTTATAAGAGGCTTACTAAAGGAAAGAGCTTACTACTTATCTAAGTATAAATAGAGGTAATAAGACTAAACGCCTTCCTCTTTATAAGAAGAGTACTAAACTAGGTTATACTATAGTATATTTATATAAGTAGTAGAGAGATAGTAAAACACCTAGTTCTATTTTATTAGGATATTCTATAAGAAAGAGATATACTTATAAGAGCTCTAAGAAAGAGGATTAAGGATCTATAAGAGCTAAAGAGAGTATTAGTAGATAGAAAACTAGTATTAAAAGTAACTACTTAGCTACTTAGGCTAGAGAGACTTTAAGAGTATAGACTAGTACTAGAATTACTTAAAAAGAGAGAGAAGAGTAAAGAAGAGGTAAAAGAAAAGGAAGAATAGAAAGAGAAAGCTAAGGTATACTAGAAGGTAAGACCTTAGCTCTAATAATTCTAGAGGTAAATATATCTCTTATACTACTAATATATACCTTAGTAGGTTAAATATATTAACCTACTATACCTCTCTATTATATTACTAAGTTAGTGAGATAAGCTCTAAATAGATAGTAGTAGGAACTAAAGAAAAGGAGAATTATACTTATAAAGAAGCTTAAAAAGTAAAGAAGAATAAGCTAAAAGGCTATATAAACTAGAATAGAAGATATACTACTTACTCTTAGAGCTCGGCCTATAGCCTACGTAGCGTAAGAATAATAATAATAGTAAAATAAATTCTCTATAAAGTAGAGTATTTCTATAAAAGTAGTCTTTTATACTAAAAAAGGCTAAAATCTAGTTCTAAAATCTAATTCTTTATAAACTTATAAGAATTACTATAAAAGATTAAGCTTATAATATAATATACTTATATAGAAAGATTGAAAAGATAGTTAGCTTTAAGTATATAAGAGAAATAAAATTTTTATTTATTCTTTATAAAGTTATAGGTTATTATAAACTAGGTAAAATGTCGATTTTTAGTAGAGTTCGTATAAATAGCTTAGACTTAATCGCATCGACTATATATATTTCTATAAATTAAGCTATAATAAATTAATAATTAATAGTCTATTAAAAACATCTATAAAAACATCTATATATATATTTAAATCACTATAAGTTATTCTATATATCTAAATAATTAATTACTATAAGTTATTCTATATATCTAAATAATTAATCATAAGAATCTATATAGATATAGTTAGGCTAGTAACGTGAATATAACTTAATCCTACTCTATAACATAGAAATAATTTCCTTTTACAAAACATTTTCCTAGTAGATAGATCTTCGTACTATTTCTCTCTAAACGAGTACAAAAACAGGTAGCGTAATTACTCTCAAGAATTAACATATTATAACTAGATCCTACACTAAGCCTCTTAGTAAAGATTTATATAATACTTCAATCTAACACAAGTTAACAAAAAACAACAATCTAAAGTGTTTTTAACACGGCTGCTAGTCTTCCACCAATAGCATGTGCCCATATCGCGTCGACGAAGGGGGTTGGTTGGTGTTACACGGGTAAGATGATTGAGGGACACCGAAATCTCGCAGTCACTCCATGACTCAACATCATGAATAAATCCATCGAATTGATTCATTCTAATTATCCACCAGAAATCAAGTCATCAGTCAACCAACACCATAGATCCCCATCCATCCCTCAAATTTCTTATTCTCATGTGAAATAAAAAAGTAAACCCCCCACCCAATAAATCCAAAGATGAAGAATGAATCCGATACCCTCCCTCCAAATACAGTCTCCCGCCGTATGATGGTTCCTTTCTTGGTGTGCTTTTTTACCCTTGCACTTACGCCGAATACCCAATTGGTGATTATTTACATTACGAAAAGTAGGTTGGTGTCTAGATGGTTTGTCAGACTGGAAGTGGTTGGAAATGGGTGATTGGAATGGAATGTAGCGACTTACCCAAAGGATGACTGCAGCTCAATTGAGGCTTTTGTGTATACTTGGTGGCAAGTTCGTCACGAATGCTGTTGAGTAGTTGGACGTAACTTTGTTGTGGGTTCTTCTTCATGGCGGTGATAAAGGCCCAGGACATGGCTCCGGTAGCTTTTGCTGCAATAGTAGCATCGGCCCTGTGATTATGTGTTAGCAAAATGTTCCGAAGCTGCCAGCCCTGTGATATTTGAACCGCCGATGGGATAATAGTCCGAACGTGACTCGCGGCTCTGAGTCTATACCACAGCCGTAGTAGGGCTGTGACATAGACTTAGAGCAAAAAAATAGAAAAACAGCGGCTGCAAATAAATAAAATACAAAAACAGCCAGGGTCTCGCCCGGTGGCTCTAAATGGTATCCCAAACACCGACGCTATGCCCAAATTCAATCCCCATAAATGCCCAGTTTACTTTTGTTGTCCACCATGCAATGCATACAGAGCGCTCTATGAAACCGCAAAATACTCGGGAAAAGAGGAATAATCTGTAAAAGGGTATACTAACGAAGTTTGGTCATCTTTACTTCCTGACCACATAATGACGTCTGCGGGAGATGTCTTGGTGGCCATGGTCTTGTTGTATGCATCGTCTCCCGTAGTAGCTTTCTTGAAGAAACCCATCAAGTTGCTAGCCACACCACCAAGATCACCTTGGCTATAAGACGAAATTGCACCGAGAAGACCTTGTCCTGCTTCCTTTGCAAGATTGGGCTCTTTGAGAACACCTTGTGTAGAATAGATGTATGGTAGATCCAAGGCAGTTCCAGAATGGCAGGAATCGAAAATGGCAGTCAGGCGAACACCTGGCTGTAATGGAGTGACCATAATTCGGTGCATCTCGTCATCAACAATGTGTCCGACTTGTCTGAAATCTACTGGATAGATAACTTCATCGTATCCATCTTCTTCATCTCCGTCAAGATCTTTGGTTTGACCACCATGACCTAAGCGAAATGTCAGCAAATCGGAATTTTCCGCTCGCAAAAATTCAACATACCAGAATAGTGGAAAAAGAGAGAATCGTTGGGCCGAGCATCCTTTACCAGCCAGTGCATGGCTCTCAGAATATTTTGCTTCGTTGGCTGACTCATGGGATTTTGTTGGTCGTCTGTGAGCAGAACCATATCATCGCGCTGGTAGCCAAAATTCTCGTTCAAAAATTCCGACATATTCTTGACATCGTTGATGCACCCACGCAATTGTCCTCTTTGACCAAAGTAGTTTATTCCGATCAAGAGGGCCTTTCGTCTTCCGGTACAGTTGGAGTATTGGAAAGCATATCCCTGAGGTGCACCGCTACCAAAGTTTTGCATTCCGGAAGGAGGAGGAGGTGGAGCATTGTGGTTGCCATTAACGTAACCGTTTGAGTTTACCGAAGGCATTCCTAGTAGCTTGTTAGCAGATGCCTAGAAACTTCACGATCTATCCTCCCACCAACCTGCATATTGGTTTGCCGGGGCTCCGTTATAGCCACCATATTGCTGTGGAGGAGGCTGATTGTATCCATATTGTTGTGGCGGTGGGGGTCCTTGTTGGTAATAACCCCCTTGAGGAGGCCCATAGTTTTGCTGAGGTCTGACTTTATGTTAGTTTGAAACTACAGAATGGAGGAGCCGCCGATTCCTACGGGTAGTAGTTTGGCTGGGGCGGGTACTGCTGAGGTGGTGGTGGTCCTCCGTAACCTCCATTGTAGTGTGAACCTGGATATCCGGACATATCTCTGGTTCCTCCTGGTAGCCTGAATGAGAGGGATTTCGGTTTCGATTTGCTTGTTATCGGTTGACCCCCAAGGGCGCGTCCTAAATGAGTGATAGGTCTCGAGGCAGGGCTCTAGGATGGTGTCTTTGTTCTGATCCTGAGACTGAAATTGGGTTTTGACGACGGGGTGTATTGTTTCTTATAGCTCGAGCTTCGCCTCAAGTTGGTATGGAGTAGCAAAACGTGGGGCAGGAACGGGATGACGAAACCAAGGTTCCGGCGGATAGCAGGAGAGGATGTTCGCTATGCAGGGACCAGGACCAGGACCGGGCAAGGGCAAGGGCCGAATATGTGATTGATGGCTTCAAATAGGGGAGAGGTTGATGGTGAGCGTTGGAGAGATGATGGTAGGTAGTCAGGTAAGCAGGAATGAGAAGGGAAGGCGGTGGCAGTGGGGCGGATTGTCGGGAAACGGAAAAGAGGCTGCTTGATACGGAGGTCTGCGTCCGCGACTGCGTCTGCGTGTGGTGCGTGTGCGTGTGCGGGAGTCGACGAAGGGAGATTGGGCCGTGAATGGGAAGAGAGGCCGTGAGTAGGGCTGGTCGTGATGTGTTGTGGTGGGAGAGTCTGCGGTGTGAAGCGTAGCTCTTCTCACGGCTGTAGGTAGGGTGGTAGGGTGGTAGGGTAGTAGGTAGGTATGGATGTCTATGGATGTCGGTTGATGCGATGCTGCGGGGTTTCTTAGTTCTTAGTTCTCAGTGGGAGACCCGCTAAAGCAGCACCCCTGGTAGAAACTGTATTCAAAGTGGCAGTGAATAGCTCCATGTCCATCTCCCATTACCAAACAGGTTAGGACAATTGAACTCGGTTGTTCTAAACACTTGGGTTACTAATCTAAATTGTCCAAGTGTTTAGGATAATTACTTTCCATTACCCCAAAAAGCCAGGATAATGAGAGCAAGTTTACTGCCGCTTTATTGTCCGCGAGCGAAATTAACAACACCAAACCAAAAAATATCACTGCAGCAAAGTCCACATAGTAAGACAAATCCACGCCAATCTTAACGCCACATCCCGGAATGATCACCCACCATTATAATATGGACATACATTCTCCTCGGAGCCCTGATGTTTCTGCACGTCGATATGGACATATCGTGCATGCTCATCCCTGAGTACCTGACTCCAGCTCAAGGGCCCAGACCAGTAATCGTTCAGAAAGGCACAATTGCATAGCCGATGTATCTTGGTATCTACGATCATTGCCTCTATTCCCTCTACCAGCGGCTACGTACGTACACGCACAATGTCCCGGCAGACTATCGAGTAGCCTGGCACAAGAGGCTACACCACCCGCTCGGAAAGATGTACAACCGCCAGTATGGGTACGGAGTACCTCACCTCCTCGATACCTCGGCCTTGTCTACCTCAGAAAGCGGCTTCTGCTCTGCAATCCAGCTTCGACGCCCGCCACAAAACACCTCGGCCACTTTGCTGCAGTCCTTGCAGAAAGAGAATCTTCCTTGGAGGACCTTGTGCGAGGAGCGAACAACATGAGACTCCCCCAGAGGAGCGTGTACCGTGAATCTGCATCACAAAACCCCGGCATCTTCTGGAAAGTCTCAATCGCCAAGTACCTAGGTATACACTCACTACACGCCTTCAAATCTATCGGAGGCTCCGTCAAAAGTTTGGTGATTTTGGCTTTGGTGCATTGCATTGCATTGTACCGCAGTGGACATTTTATCATAGGCTCAATGGGAGAAAACTCGAGTGGTGTTGCAGCAGTCCGCTTCGGGCAGTTAACAACAACCATCATCCAGCTTCAATTACCTCCTACACTGCCCAAGCCATCCACACTCCACGTCAAAACCACAAGGAAAAAAAAGAATTGGACTGGCGCTACAGCAACTGTCTCGTTTTAAAAAGCTTCCGTTCAGCTGTGTTCCAATAGGCAAAAAGAGGTGCAGCGAAAACAAATGGTGACGGGGTTACGCTACGACAGAGGTCAAAATGAAATTGACAATACTCAACCAAATTTCCCTTGAGACCAATTGGCATGCGAAAAGGGTCCAAGGAAACCCGTCGCGTTGGTAGAAATCCGCGTACTGGGCTGCAACTCTACGAGACCAGCAGAAATGTACTTATCAAGTGGTGATCAACTGTGAAGTTGGACGGAATCCCCGAACCATCTCTTCATTTGGCCATTTGTGGCTTGCGTAGAGGTGGGATGGGACCTATCAAATCATCACCAGAAATCAATTCCTGCAGCCACCTGAGAGATAGTTGTACCCTGCCCTTGCTTGCAGGACTTGGCGACAAACCCAATTATTCTGCCATGAACGCTAACTTCTTCTAGCACGACAACCACGGAAAAAAATGATACTTTTGCAACGTTACTGGTCACTCTTTATACTTCGCACAGGGCTCAAACTGGGGGGAGCGATGTTAAGCACACCGCAGAACACGTCCACTTAGTCCTACGTACACCCCTGAGTGGCGAATCGGAAGCATCTCAACAACGGTCAACCTGATATCCACCATACATGAAGCACCACAATAGCCTCATCATCCCCTTCGTTACAATTCTTTCCACATCTATGTACTGGACACGGATCTGTTTTCACTTTCAGTCCTTCGGCCGACCCTTGTAGGCCAATGGAGGGCATGCCGACCCTCTCAGCCATCAACGAAATCCGCATGGCAGATGCCCCCTCCCAGATCTAGCATAGAGGTCGGTAATAAGGACCGTAGGATCAAAAAGCTTCGCTTGCAGGCATGTATCTGCCGTCATCGTCTCGTCTCCAGTGAAACGGGCGGATACAGATCTGCCGATGTCAAAGATCTCATTACTAGTAGTACCTGCAAGCCCAAGCTTTGTGGCCATGTCCTTCCAAAAGTGGCAGTTAATTCTCCCCTCAATTGTTTCACTGCTTTTCAGGTCAGTTTTGTCATCAGCTTTGTCCCAGTGTGTCTTTCTACTTCAGCATGGCATCTGTGGCTCAATCCGCATGGGCCTCCATACTCTCTCGTCATTGCTATCTCCCTCCATATAGAACTCGGCTAATGGGAGATGGAGATGGTCTCAGCCTTACCACTGGGCTGGGGCTCTTTGCTCAAGGATCAACTAGCTCCCACGAGACTGCCCACACCCCTCCACATTCTCATCTCATACACTTATGCTTAATCTCATTGCGGTTCTTCGCGTAAGCTCGATATTGTCAGGCCTGTCAAAGGATTCAATTGCCAAGAAGAACTTCGATTATTGTTATATTAGGAGCTATGTCCCCCATAAGCCAGTTCACAGGGGCAGCAATAGCTTTTATTCTGCTGCCTAACTGACTCAATTGTCCAATCGTTCAGGGGAGGTAGTCCTTCACCGTCGGCTCGCGTAGATCAAAGATTGCCCGGTGGTAGGGAGTTTGATTCTGCATCGCGATTTTTGGAGTCTGCAACCATGGCTTGACTTTGTAAAACGGTTTCCTGGGGAAGCGCTAAGTAGGCGCGATTCCATTTCGTTTTTGGATATACGAATATTGGGCTGTATGAGATTCTTGCTCCATCCGTTCACGTTACGAGTACTTGGTAATTTTGGAATTGTATATCATGATTTTGAGCCTTTCCCCCAGAGGGCCCAATCACCGTTGATCCATAAAGAGTAGATTTGCTGCTCCTCTCATAGCCCAAATACCTGTAGCTTCTTAGTATTCCAGCCAAGTACCCAAAGTACCTTGGCACAAGTACACCCTGACTTCGGGCTCCACCGCATTTCCCTAGCCCTTGAGATCGGCCATGGTGCAGCGAACTATTCCGAGTGAGTCCGAGGTCGGCGATTACCCATTTTCTACTAGCCTCCGGTTCTACGTCGGTACTTAGGTACATTTACGATTGTTACATGAGCACGAGATCATTTTTCCTTGAAGAAAATCACTTTTGTTCGTTGGGATGGGATGGAGGAGTTGGAGATTTTTTGTTTTGTTTTTTGATATGCAGTTGTGGTGGGCGACTCCGGTTTGAGTCTTGGCTGCTAGCTTCCGCCTTTTTCGGGGTGGGGAGATTGGCGGTGTAGAATTTGATGAGTGAGTGAGATATAGTGCTTATTTTGATATGGGGTTTGTATGCAATGAATGGTTTGTTTTTTCCTTGTTGGTGACGGGTTTCAGATTAATGACGTTTTGAATGTATTTTTTGCGGCATTTTGGGAGGAAGTCGTGGAGTCGTTATGTTTCCTTGTTGGAGAAGGGTTGTTTTCCTGTTAAGGAGAGGGGTGGCTCTAGAGTCTGGAAATTCTTGGGGTGATGCGTGAGTTGAGATATTTTTGTATTACCCGAGGGTGGAAAATGCGTGAGTAAGCTGAGGGAGTATCACTATTCGCAATGAGACTACTTTTTGCCTCGGAGAAATCTCTTCAAGCGAGTTAATCTTCTCTCTTTCTGGTTGAGTGGTTAATATAAATTCTGTTCACAGTTCACAAGTTTAACCTACGCGATTGCCTTTTTCTGACGAGCTGACGAGCTGACGATTCTTGAAAAGAGCTAACAGTTCTTGGAGCGCGAGATACGTTGCGTGTGTAAAGTATCTTGCTTCGATACTTGTTTTCCCTGGAGAAAAAAATTGGCAGTTGTGGAGTGGGATGGTTTTGAAGTTCGTATTAGATGCGTAGGGATTCTGCAGAGAACTATTAGGGGTGTTTAGTCTACGTCTTATTTTGCTATAGTGTGTCTTGCTCTTATATTTTTTAGAGACTAAAAGTAGTGAGAGGTTTGAAACTTGGAGAAGGTGTGGTGCTCTTCACATCGGTATATTGATTCTCCGGTTTTCAAAGAGAGGGGGAGGCTTACTTTGGAGACATTTTATATAAACACCAAAAAATTATCTTAGGATTTCATTTAGCCAGATCGGAAAGTTGGCTTACGTATCTAGGTTTACACTTTTGAAAATTGTCTGCTTATTAAGTATAGTGAGTTATGAGTTAAGCTTCCCTTTTAACGATATTTTATAAACTATACGTTTTTAGATTTTTTTTTAATCTAGATACTCTTTCCCTCTTTACTTAATAATAATATATTATGATATCTTTAAGAATAGCTAATAAGAACTCTATACCTCCTTTCTTACTCTATAAACTTTTTAGGAAGAAAATAGATATATAGATATATTTCTAAAGTTTTAGAGTTTTAGTAGAACTACTCAACTTTATAAAAGTTTAAAAAATTTTCTTATAAAAAGAGGGTTTTCTAAGAATTAAGTATTATTGAGTTTATTCTTAGTATACTTACTTATATATAGTAATAACTAAAGAGGAGGTATAAGAAGATAAAGTAGTTCTTTCTAGCTAGGTCTTATATCTTAAAAAGTACTTTAGTTTTCTGTTTTCTAAAATAAATAAGGAAAAAAGAAATTTTCTAAAAACGTATAGTTTATAAAATATTATTAAAAGGGAAGCTTAACTCGTAACTCACTGTACATATTTCGTTGGGACTTTGTTTAGAAGTAGTCATGTTCTGAGCTTTTTTGACAGCAGTGTAACGCTAAACCCCTTCGTTGACGATGAAAAGGCAGTGAGGAGTACAGCAGAGGGGCGAAAACGTTTGAATTACTCGTTTAGTCTAAAACGGCCCAACGCGAAAATAGCAAGAGGGTCAACGTTACACAACTCTATCTGTAAGCCACGAAAGGTGGTGGAAGTACTTGGGTAAAGTATTCAGTAACGTAAATAGCGCGAATTAGTGATCTGTTGATAGAAATCAATTTTCTTGAATCTTTAGACAACTGTTGTAGTTTTGGAAATTAGGCAGAAGATGAATTTATCATTTTAGATAGTATTTACGAAACTTCTGTGCGTTAGTTCTCGCTTCTTTCTTAGCAGTACTCTATCCGGATTGAACAATAATTTCTTATAGAAGCTTTGCTTACAAGCCATTAAGCTACTACTGCAGCTTTTACTAATTATTTGGTCAGTGTTATATCTGTCTTTTATTTACTGATTTCTAAAATAATTAGTTTACCTCCATCGAAGACTTAGACTCCGTATATTCTTGAATTTTTAAATAACATCTCACTCTTTAAAAACTATTTACTAGTAGTAAGATCGAGTTTGTATTACGCGCTCTAGCTTATAGTTTGAACCATTCTTATTTAAACATTTCTTAATTACCTTGGATATCTCTTCTTTTCAATATTAACTTACTTTCTCTAACTACTCTATTCTGATTCTATTTTCCCACTTCTCTAGAACCATAGAATTCTCTCTTTTCTTTTCGTGCTTCATTTGAATATTAATTATTCAAGTAAAGCTATACTGTTAGTTATATTATTTTAAAGGTTTAGAAGAATAGAACTATCTCTCTTTACTTAAGCTTATCTTTTCTATTCCTATTTTCTCTTAACTACTAAGTGTTTTAAGTAAGAAGACATTCTTAGTTATATTCTTCAAAAGAGCTGGAATAATCTAATTCACCGAATTTAGCTATTCGTAAGCATTATTCACTTGGTAAAATTAAAGGAAGTTTCCAAAGCGCCTAGGTCAAAACTATGGGACTCCGAAACTTCGCTGAAGGTGATGAAGGTTTAATTGTATAAAGTAGCAAGTAAGTATTGTTTATGGCGGAGTGAATTTAGTGGAAGTTTACTAGAAATCACAATTCGAAAGCTCTTTTCAGAGGCCTTCATTTTAGTAGGATCAAATAGCTACTTCAGACTGTTCCAAACATCAGGTAGAAGTGGATTGTATTATTTTGTACTGCATTTTCCTTATTCGCGCCCACTCTTCATAATAAGCCCTTGCTATTTCAATTGGGACGGAACCCAACAGTAACAATAAAAGTTGCAATGCCCCTTCAACTAACACAAGCCCACTTCCCTAAAAACGCTGGGGGTTTCTTTTGTAAACTGGATACCACGGAATCAGTACATTCAAATGCTCATACCGCGAACTGTACTTTAAATACTTAACAATGCGCTCCCCGGGGATTCGTCCATCATTGGGAGAAATGGCCCGTTTGCAATCAACCAGTTCTAGTTCCAATGGGCTTCCCAGAGTTGCTGCACCACAAAAAGAATTGATGACAGTATGGCTTTTCAGGTTTCTGAACATGCTCAGGAATTCGTACCAATCACTAGTAACGAGAGATCCAGGTAGTGACTTGTGCCCGGTATCGATTGCAATGTGGGTGAAGGGCGAAAATATGTCGCAAGTTGTAGGATTGACAATTGGGTTGGACGGAAGTCGAAGAGACTTACTGGTCCATAGGAGGAATACATCCGCCGGGTGGTATCGAATTGTGTCAGGTTGGCCAATTTGAGACTGGTCAAGCACATCACACTTGAGGTCCTTCCAAACTCCCCTCGATTCCTTATTGACACGGCTCGGTTCAGGATATTGAGTGCATCTTCGCAAGGACAGGTATTCAACGCTAGTATTGTCGTCTTGTGGAACCGTCGTGTTTATGACCTCCACGCTGATGACTTGGTTATATGGTATAGCGAGACCCCAGATCTTCCGGCGAAGTTCTGGTGGAAGTTTGCGGAAACGAGGGAAGCTTTCTGACGACACCTCCCCGAGACCTGCATCATCGACTTGCAGCTTCGCCAGACGACGTTCTTCGAGTACCATCCATGCAGCGCGCATATGAAGCTCAGCGCTCACACACTTACGACGCCGAGTTGTTAGGTCGTTTGTTCTCAAGCGTTCTTTCAAAGCATCCGCATCGTTTCCCTCCGGCGAGAGACCTCGGAACGCTAATTGAGCTCTGTAAAACTCGATCGTTCCATCCTCCGTATAATCGATTGTTGCTTCCCATGTATATCCCAAGGCTTGAAGCCCCTTGGCCGAAATGGTGAAAGGGAAGAGAGCGGTGTTGCTATTGCATGAAATGATGGGGTGCGAGTTCTATTTGGGGGGAAGTGGTTAGCATGCAAATTTTTGTAGATTATGTGCTGAGGCTTACCACAAATTCGATTTTCATTTCAAAACCGCCCTTGGAGACTGAGTGTGACTGGGGTTGAAGTTGGCTATCCATCGTGCCTGCTAATTGAATAGCCAGGGGAGGGTTTTGATAGAGAAGCGCGTAAATACTCGACGACTTCGGAGGTTGTTGGGAAGCGGATACCTCTTGATGGTGGTGGTACCTTTTCCAGGTTGGAAAATTTAAGATTGGGTGGAAGGGTGGGTGGTGATGGTATGCTGTTAACTCCCCAGAGCAGCCTCAATGGGAAACAAATGCTTATTCAATGTCTGTAAGAATCTCAGGCTCAAGACTGAGAACCGCAAGGTTAAGGAATCTTTGTCTGATGCAAGGTTTGTTTACAAAGTAAAAGATTTGAAATGTGTGCGCGCGTTGCCAACTAAGCGAAGTAAAATCGCCCTAGCAACAAACCAGTGGTGAGCCATCTTTTACGATGACCTGGATGTGTACAGATAGATCATTGCTATTGTTCTGTGTCTATTGTTAATCATTGTCAAGTGTGATCTCAATCAGCTGTGAGCTAACCGAGGAAGTTGACATGCGTCACTTATGAAGCTGAACTTTCACAACAAAGGTATGAAGCAAAATTAATGAACTGAGTAAGACGATTGAAAAATATCTACGTCTTTGAGGTGGGGAAAGAAGTAGGAGCTTGCAGCACCATTTTACGAACGCTTAAACAGTCTTCACTTTAAAGTCTCTACTGGAAGCTTTGGTATAGTCACGTTTAAAAAGTTACTTGAAAGTTACTTGCTAACCATCAAGCCTGTTATCTCAATATAATTACGTTAAGCGTACGTAGAATAATGACCAGAACTCCTATCTTTTTTCACACAAATATAATGCGGAAAGACGATTTAAGAATTTTACATCAGACAAACATTCCGATATAGCTACTCGTACAATGAGTTGCTTAGCAATTCTTGTAGTTGTATGCGTTCAAGAAACGGACGCAAATCAGAACCAATATCTCACACCACTCTTTTAAACTATCCATTTGAACTGCTTTGCTCGGTGACAATGGGGAAGAGCAAAACAAAAATGAGAAGAGCTCTTCTTCTCAACTCCCAACAGCTCGCTCGAGTGCAAAGTAGCTCGACCATCAAAATCGGAGCCACCAATGCCTTCGAAAACTCATGTTATAAAGTTTGTCGATATTTGAAACATTATCGTTGTAATGCTACAGTCTAACCAGCCTCAAGGCTAGGCTCTTCCCAGGGAGGTTGAACATACGAGGCTGCAAAGAAACTACAAGTGGAATTCTCAACTTCGACTCGCTTTGTCTCTATTTACAGTGCAAGTTGGGAGAGTGGATGCTTCAGAAACTGATAGGTCAAAGATAAATCGCTTATGACTAAAAGGTTACGAGTCAGATTCTTTTGGTTGCGAATTCAACAAGGAATAAATCGTACTACGGCTATTTCTTACACAAAAGGTTACAATGTCTGATTACGAGATTCGATCTAATACTCTCTAATTTACGTTCGAGATACCGAGTTGTTACTTCGGATAGTAAAAGTGGTACCAAGGTAAAAATGAGCTGTTTGACTTATTATTGAGATTTTATTGGTGGCTAAAAATGCGTACACATATTGCCAAAAATGGATAAATATGTAACTCTTAATAGATACTCTCAACAACCGTTCTTCGGCACATTGAACGACTTCCAGTTTCACTTCCGCGAGATAAGGATATCTCAGCGCACTTCATCTGTCTCGCAATGGACATTAAAAGCGGCAGTAATTACATCAGAATTGCACTTGCCTTAACGCTCGTTGTTCCAGGTTCTTAGGGTAATTTGAAGTAATTATTCTAAACACTTGGAAAAATTTAAACTATTGTCCCAGGTGTTTTATAACAATCATGTCTAATTGTCCTAAAATATTTGATAATTGTAATTCCAACAAGTATTTGCTGCCACTTTTAATGTCCACTGCGTGATCGGTCCTATCCGTTTACTGTGCATTTTTGATGTTACCATAATAGTGATAGGTAGACTCGCATAGCATGTTATGTGGTCAGGCTCTTCAACCACCTCGACCGTATGTTCTTCAAGCTTAAAGTTCTCCTTGAACCTTCGCCAGATATGCATGAACCAAAAATATGGAAAGCGAAAGATTTACAAAGAAGTCAAATATGTCCGCATTTCAGCACAATTACCAAACTCAGTAAGAATTTACCTTTACAACAGAAATTCGCTTAGACAGAAGAATATTTTCCTGAGAAAATGATACAGATGAGTGAGCATTGATTTCTTGCGGTAGTTGTGAGACCGCCCAAGACTCGAGTTGAAGAACAATCCAGGCCCATGCAGGGTTTCGGGTCGGGTTCTGCTCAAGGCTGTAAAAAGGCTGTAAGTTGGCTCGCGATAGACAATAAAAGAGACAGTAAATACTTCAGGTTCGTACCTGCCTACCTAGCTCATTGTCCCAACTTTCTAGGATAATGCAAGGTGATTTACCCAACTTTTTGGGACAATTGAACAATGAAGTTCTATTGTCCCAAAGTATTCGGGTAATATCTAGAAAGTGTGGCACAACGAACGCTTTTCTTGTCTACCGCGAGGTTGGAAGGTACGATCAACGAGAGCCAAGGAAATCTCACCTGCAGTCAACAATGAAGAAGCTCCTTCCCAAAACCCAGTCTTATTCTGCTTACTCGCTCCTTCCTCCGTAAATACCCTGGATGAGTCTCTTCACATACGTCTCTCTCCCAACAATTCATTATCATCACCACATGCTTTCTCAAAGCACAACCATTGATATCACACACATTATCACCACTCATTTCTGGATAAAATTAATCAACCCGCTTCGAGCCATCCAATATCCAATACACAAGTGCAAGCTCGCACGCAAAACGTGAGTTCCCTCTTCTTATCCCAACTCTTAGCACCAAATCTAAAAAACCTCAAGAAACTATGAGGCCAGCAGAAAAGTCTCCCACGCCCTCCATACTCTCTCTTCCCCCTCCCGCCGCTCCCACTCCCAAAAAACCACCGCCAATGGGCCAAGAATCCCTTGAGTTCGAGGCTCCCCTCCCAACATCTCCTCATACCCCAGCAGAAAAGGCAACCGCGTTCCGTCCGCAAAGACGCAAAGACCATCCCCACGAATACGTCTACTGCCACGACAAGAAATGCCTTCTCCAGTTCTCCATCCACTGTATCTGCGATAAAAAGTGTACTGCCGGCGCCGCTATCCTGCGAGAAGTATGGCTTACCAGGATCTCAGTCGAGACGCTTCCAGGAAGGCAGGTGCCTATTGCTTTCAACCCAACAGTTTCTTCCATCCAGACAGAGACGCCTTATCTGAGTCAAAATCAAAGAGTGGAAGATCCTGCTTCCAAGAGAGACACGTCTCCAGGTGGGAAGAGTATCAAGAAGACTGCTTTACAACTAGGAAAACAAGCCTGGAGCACGTTCCACAATAAAATCATACCTCTGATGGCTGGGACTTACTTGATGCCTGGGGTGGAACAATTCAAGGGGAAGGGAGTTGATAGGACTTACAGGACGCGAAATCCCAGTACCGTCGCTATGTATGAGAAGTCCAGAACCTCCACATCCTTGGATCAGGGAATTCCCGAGAAGGCAAAACAGCAATGGGTCGAGGATATTAGTGCCAATTTCAAAGAGAGGAAGTTTTCATTTGGTCTTCCGGTTATGGAGGACATTCCTGTTATTGAGGGTATTGCTATCGAACCCATCGAGTACTACAAGAAGGACATGTCTGTGAAGGGTAACCCAGACCCCCCAGAAGCCAGTGATGTGATGGTCAGGGATTTCGCAGAGATAGATCATGCTGTGCAGCGGAACGGACATGTCCAGCTGGAGCTAGTTGAAGATGGCGATGACATCGAAGAATTCGACCGCGTTGAACAATCTCAAGATTACATGGCTGGGCGAGCGGCTGATAAAGCAAAGCGGGGAGAGATGATGAATAAACTTCCAACAGTCCTCGAACAGCGAGAGGTCGCAGACAACGAAAACATTCCTCTCACGTCAGTCTTACCAAAATCATTAAAGTCACCTCTTTCACGGTCTCCGGTGGCGAAACTACCTCTTGGAACCAATCACCACCACAAAACCAAGGGTCCTTTGGCGATACGAAATCCAGGCTCGCAACGTAAATCCGTCGAACGCGATGTACATTTAAGCGTTCCCTCAGACCATTCCTCACAACCCGGCCTAAGAAAATGGTCACAGGCCACCACAATAGTGGGTTCCGAAGAGGGCGTCGCACTTGACTTCGATAAACCGGAACGAAAAGAGATAGATATCAAAGTTTGTGAACAGCCCGCACGAACATCGAATTGGTTGAAAAACGTGCCTCTCTCAAAGTCCTGGAAGCTAAAACGCCAGACGACACAACAGCAGAAGTATGGGACATATGTCGATCCTTTCCAGGAATACGTAGACGCACGAAGCGAATCAAAGGATGGGAAGGACGTAAAGACAAGGAAAGACACGTTGAGAAATAGCTTGAGAGACTGGATCCCATTCCAACACAAGAAGCAAGAAGTGGACTCGGATGGGTTCTGGTACGAGGGCTCGAGTGAAGAAAGTCCCATCAGAGGACGCCCTCGTCAAAAAGTTCAGCGTCCCTTGGAGATGGTATGATAAAGGGATGGGCGCTTTTTCAACGAGTTATCTGATGGGATCTTCAGAAAATTAGCTGGGGACGGGTTGCATTTTGAGGGTTTTCACTGAGGACTTTCCTGGCGGCATGTCAATTGACAATACAGCAGAGCGCACTTTGTATATACTTTCAAGATGGTTTTCAGACTGCCAACACTTCATAGCTTAATGCTCAAGCGATTTTCTGTATTGAGAAGCTTC
This sequence comes from Hymenoscyphus infarciens, assembly GCA_001414345.1. Taxonomy (NCBI): domain Eukaryota; kingdom Fungi; phylum Ascomycota; class Leotiomycetes; order Helotiales; family Helotiaceae; genus Hymenoscyphus; species Hymenoscyphus infarciens. The sequence continues at coordinate 94,920 of LLCB01000032.1, read as the reverse complement.
CGTCGGAACGTGAAAGCGCAGTAGATTGATTTAATTCCTTATGTCTATGCACCGTCACAGTAATTCCCCAGATGGTGGTACATTTATGCAGCAATGGTGACCTCAACCTCGACACCGGCCTCGATGTTGATGATGATTTGCTTGACGACTTCGGTAGGGGCGTTGAGACTGCGAGGACTTGTTAGCAATCGTATCCCCCATATAGATTATTCGCAGATTCGCAGATTCGCAGATTCGCAGACGTACTCAATCAATCGCTTGTGAATTCTCATCTCAAAGGTATCCCATGTCTTGGAACCTTCTCCGCAAGGGGTCTTTCGGGTGGTGACCTTGAGGGTCTTGGTTGGCAGACGGACTGGGCCCTTGACGCGGAGGTCCTTGGACTTGGCGCGCTCGATGAGCTCCTGGCAGACCTTCTCGAGGGAATCGACCTTTCGGGAGGTGAGGGTGATACGGATCTTGTGGGTTTTCTGTGCGAAGGATTGATTAGTAGCTATTCGTCGTCGAGATGGGGCATTTCGCGATCGCGACATTTCCATTTTTTGGTGGGGTGAAAACGTACTGGGCCCTCGCCGAACTCTCCCTTCTCTGGCTTGTTGTAAGACATCTTGTGTGTGTGTTTTTGGATGGGTCCTTCACGACTCGAACGATTTTTCAGTTACGGCAAAGTGATGAAGGTGATCGTGGAATTGTTTGGATTGCGATGAGGAAGTTCAACAGTCGAGGCCGGACCTTTTTTTGAGAGAATTTGGTTCTGTGGGGAGAACTCTTGGCGCCGGCACAAGCGAGGTGGGTGCTGATTGGTTAAGGGCGATTTTGTCAGCCTCGTACATAACCTTGTCCCGGTTCGTCGATTCAAGCTGTAATCGTTCATTCACCGGCGTGAGTCAAAGTACTCTCTTTTTGAGGTTGAGGTTTTGAGATTTAATGGTAGTTTACCATAAAAGTTGACTTTTTTATTCATCTTCTTCTTACCTTCTTTTTGCTACATTTTTGAGCGCAATTCTTCAATTCCTTCGACCTTCAGCCTTCAAGATCCTACATAATACCCTCCAAATTCCCACTCGATATGGCAACCAAAACCGGACCTCTCCCGCCTCTCGCCCCCTTCCCCGAAGCCGCATGGAGAAGTCATATCGTTCCCCAGGAATGGGAAGCATGTCTCGATGCATGGATCAGCATAGCAGGGGCACATCTCTCATTTCCACCTTCAGAGTTCACCCGACTCTCTCTCAAAGATGAATCTCTCTCAACCTTCCTCGCTTCTTATATCACAGAGACAGCTACGGCCCATGAAAACACCCCTTCAGTGGAGGGATCAAAATCACATCTCTTGTTGAAACAAAGTTTCTTGTTGTCTTACAAACTTCTAGAGGCTAACCCTCCTTCTGAGAGCTTGTTACGGTGGCAATTCCTCGCGGATATATGCAAAGTCTACGGACGAAAACAAGGAGGAAAAGTCATATCGATGGTCTTCAAGAAACACCCTGAAGCTCTAGAAACCACTCTCAACACCCTCAAAATCTCCCTCATCAAGGAATTAGAAGCCGGTCTCAAAGGAAATCTCAAAAAAGCAGAGCAAGATCTCAAAAGACTAAATCAACTTCTCCACGCCTCTCCCGATGCATCCGCTTTTTTCCTCGCCGGAAGTGATTTCCTCGATTCTCTGATCAGTTGCTATAAGATTATGAATCCACCTTTGAGGAAAGTCATCATCTCAACTACTTACCTTTGTCTCATCGGACTTACGGAAGATGAGAAGCCACGCATTTCTTCGCTTATCGATCAACTTTATTCTCTTGAGGCTGCGGCTGTGGAACATAAAGCTGGACCGACGAATGTGAATGATTCTCTGGTTGCGGAATTGGTTACTGTTACGCCTATCTTGAAGCAAGTGCAACAACGGATAGCAGCCAGTGGATCGGGAAGTGGAAGAGCGGCTTCCGTTCTGGCGACTTTGGAGACTTTTAAGAAAGCTGGTGGTGCTCAGAGACCGGCTAGAAAGGTTAGGAGACGGGTTGATAAGGGCAAGAAGGTTGCTGTTGGTGGCGGGGATGATTTTGGGTCAGGTGGTCAGATTCATATCCATCGTATGAGTCTGATATCCCAAGTTCAAGATTTATTTCCGGATTTGGGATCCAGGTTTGTGGTCAAACTGCTTGATGAGTATGGGGATAACACAGAAAAAGTGATTTCCCATCTTCTAGATGGTTCATTACCACCCCATCTCGAGAAAGCAGATCGATCAGAAGAACTGTAAGTCACCCAACTCCACAAACAAAAAACATATGCTAACAACCCCCAGCCCCCCACCGACCCAACCCACAGGAGACCTAGTCCCCAACCTAGCACCCCATTCCACACCCCCAGAATACACATCCAACATCCCAGAGCGCCGCAACATATTCGACAACGACGACTTCGATAATCTTACTATCAAAACATCCAAACTCCACGTCGGCCGTCGAAACCCAAACCTAACAGCCGACTCCGTCCTAGACGATAAATCCACCGCTCCCGCCAAAGCAGCCATCCTCGCGGCCCTCGCAACATTCGACTCGGACGACGACGAGCGAGACGATACCTATGATACCGCCGATGTAGGAGGAACTGTCGACTCCGCCACACCGGGGAATACAAACGAACCCTCTCTTTCCCATGAACTGAGGGATGCGCAGGATGAATTGCTTTTTAAAGCATATAAATCCAATCCAGGTGTATTCGGTCGAGACCAAGCAACACGAAGAAGTCCAGCGAGAACAGCATTGAAATCAGAAACAGGGATGACAGATGAATCGCTCGAAGGCTGGGCTCTAATGCTCTCCCGGGATGCTAGACAAATGCGTCGCCTCGAAGCGAAATTCTCCCACTTCGGTGGTGAACAGCGAGAACTCAAGGCTTCGAGTTGGAAAGCTACACCCACCGGCTCAGGAACAGAGGATTCAGATGCTAATACTGGGTATGGACCCAATGATCGCGGTAGAGGAGGAAGGCTTAGAGGGGCCCCAAGAGGAAGAGGAAGGGGACGAGGTGATGTAGCGGGTCCGACGGGGGAGAGGAGCACGGAGGCTGCGAGACGGGGGAAGGAAGCTAACAAGGGCTCGAGGGCGAATCACAACCGTCGGGATGGGAGGGCGAAGAAGATGGCCAGGGGCGGGTTTGCGGGTTGAGAGTGTTGTGTTGTGTTAGCTGTAGCATAAGCATAAATGAGGAGAACGAAATAGACATCATGACTGACGCCAAGGAGCGCTTGCTCTTGTTACTCCGGTTTACAGGTACGGTTTCGAACTTGAATTGTGAATTGTGGTACCAATTATGGGCCGGCGTCCTGCTAAATTCCAACAATCCATAAAAATGTATCTTCCTGTTCCAAGTTTTTGTGTAACCTTAGCACCCAGTAAGCCATTCAAGAACGGGGTAAGCCACCACTTGGGGGTAAGCTACCAACAACCAAGTAAGCCAACCACCATATTTAACAAGTAAGCCATTCAAGATCGAGTAAGCTAGACAATTTTTTTTTGGCGAGTAAGCTACCAACTACCAAGTAAGCTGAAAAAGCTTTTGGGGGGCAAAAAGAAGAATCAAAAGTAGACCAATATATATCGAGTACAGTGACTCAAGCATCATAGTTGGGTCGTGTCAACAGACTTTTGTATAACCTGTATATATAGCTCACTTGTCATAGTACCGCTTACTTGCGACCCTCTTTTTGGCCCCCAATCTACCTCGCAGCTCACTCGTGGCTTGCTCGCCGCCCTCCTTGCCGTACTCTCTCCAAAACAAATCTTAGTTTCACCACAAAAACCCACATCCATAGGGGTGCAAAGAGGATAGAGATTTCATATTTTTTATAATCCCTATAGGTAGCCTCCACCTGGCAGCATTTGCATGAAGCAAAAATAAGTGGTATCCCAAACTCAATATACCAGACACCAATTCCCTATCGTATCCAGTATGGCCCCAACAAATACCCATAGCAGAGAACGCCATCATCCCAAATCCATATTAAATACAAGTAATCTCTCTCATACAAACATAATCATACATCAGAACAAAAAGAACCACCGACATCCAGCCACATGAGATTCGCACCCCTCGCGATCAATCAACTTCCCAGCTCCCCCCAGCTTCAATAGCATCCTGCTTCCCCCTCCTCGGAAGATTAGACCTCGGAAGCGGTATCCCAAAATCATCCGCAGGACTATACAGCCCCCCAGCGTAATCTTCCTCGAAATCCCATGCAACCTCTCCATACCCCGAGAACAGAACACCTCTCCATTCTCCAGCAGCGATTTTGGAAGCAATATTAATCATCAAATGAAGCAAATGACTCGGTGGACTCAGTAGAATCTCGCAGGTTTTTTGGATGATGGCTGTCGGGAGATGGCGAGCTGTTTGCATACGTCTTGGAGGACGTCGAGCTGCTGCTGTTGATGGAGAAAAGAACTGGGCAGCTGCAGGGAGGGGAGAAAGCTGCCGTCGGCGTGAGTTGCTGCTGGTCGTAGCACGATGTCGAATATTAGATTCGGAAGTAGACGGTTTCACACCTTTAACTTGGTCTTTCTCCTTTCTTTCTATTTCTGGGCTCTTAGGGTCCGATTCGTCATCGGAATTGGAACTCTCCCATGCCCCTGGTGTCTTTGGCATCGCAAGCTCGGAGTCTTCCCGTACATGGGCCGTCCGCTTTGGTAGGACGATATTCTCATGTGGATAAGGGTAAGTTGGACTGGCAGATGATGATCTAGGTGATTGTGGTGAGGGAGGGTCCAGAGGTGAGTGCCATGAAGGAATTGAGTGGAAAGATCTAACACTTGAAGAAGACTCGGAGGAGCCTGCTGTGGTTAATATTCTGAGAGGAGATTTTGATCTTGATCGCCGCTTGGAAGGTGGGCTTGTAACAAATGACAAGACTGGGGGCGCTGTTGTTGATCGAACACAATTTTTCAAAGCTTGTGACTTAGGGTCCAGAGTCAAAGGATGGAAAGCCGGCTGAATTCGAGTCTTTGGTGTGTGAGAGTCGTCTGTTGCAACGCTAACATCCTCATCCTCCTCCACAATGGTGTTTGCCGACGTATCCAGGGCTGGTGATGAATTCCATAATGAAGAAGCGAGTCCTTTGATAACAGACTCAGTCTCATTTGTATTATCCAAATTCTCTTGAGATACTGCTCGAGAGACAGGTCGCGAAATGGTACAATGGCCTTGAATAGTTCCAGAAGAGGGATTAGATATATCCTCGAGTTGTACAGAGTCCGTAGGAGAGCCATGTCTAGAATCATCATTGAGATCTACAGTGGTAGCAGGAGTATGCGGCCGTGGACTGTTGTTAAGGTCTATGGTGCTTGGAGGAGAAAGGGGTCTTAATGGTGTGGTAGGCTGTTGAGGATCCGCGGGAGAATGTGGCGGGGAGTGAGAGTTGAAGGACTCTGTGTTTTGAGGATCCAAGGAAATTCGTGGTGTTTTTGAAGGCGACTGTGAAGGCGTTGGTGGTCGCTCATTCTTAGGTCGTACTTGCGGACTATTGGTGACAGATCGGGTAGAGGGCGAATTGGTCCTGGAATCGTCTTCCAATCTTTTGTTTTCGTAGATAGGTGACGAGTACGGCTGTGGTCCTTGTACTGGCCGCCACGGTCGTCTCACAACGGGTGTTTTTGGCGGCTCGGGCAATTCGACCGTGAAGTGTCTCTGAAAGGGGCATGGTGTTTTCTCGAACAATAATACTTTAGACAGCACTACTTTCAGTTCCTCCACCCTCATCTTTTCCTCCTGATTTTTATTTGGAACTTCGATTCGCCAGTATTGCGGGCGCCTTATCTGCAGAACGAATTTACTATCCCCATCCACACACCAAGATTGTGATTTCGGTAATATAGGTTGCAAAGCATTTTGACAATTGAGGAAAGCGACGGATCCTGGCGCTCGATATATTCGTAAAGGACCTACAACACAATTGTTAGTTCGTTATCTTTAAAAATTCAATACAAGAGCTTCGCAGAATGGCCCCTGCGCATTCTTCCTTCATTCATTCTCGGATAAACATAGCCATTATTCAAAAAGGGTTGGAGCAATTGAAAAAATTGTAATTCCAATTTTCGCAAACCTCTTAGGATAACACTTTCAATTATCCTAGACCGTCTCGCACACCAGAAGGGACCAGGGACAAGATAACAAGCTCAGATAATTGTGATCCAAGCCAGGTTATTCAACGCATGAATTTCCCCGCGTTATCCAAAGCTCAACCCCTGACCTCCCGCAAATACTCGAGCAATTATCAATACGTACCGACAGCTATCGTTCTCTCGAACCGGGATACCCAGGGAAGCGTTCCTGGTGTTTCTTCGACGATAGGACTTCCATTGCTAGAACCTGGTCTAATGGTAGTGGTCGAAGTAGTGAAAGCGATAATCCGCACCGATGGAAGATTGTAGAGAATCTCGACTTGTGGATCAGGATTGATGGCAGATTTGGGGGGAGGGAGGGAGAAGGAGCGGCGGATGGTGGGAGTTGGGGCGGAATCCATGGCAAGATCTTTCACTTGCTGCTACCGTGTGACCATGTCGGGGTGAAAGATGCTGTCGAAAGTGAGGTATCGGTATCGCGATGGTGTGTATGTTCTTGGTGTGAAGTGAAGCTTGACGAAGCCGCTCGCTGAAGGAATGCAAGGGATCGATCGATCTTGAAGGCAGTACGAAGGCAGTACGAAGGCAGTACGAAGGCAGTACGAAGGCAGTACGAAGGCAGTACGAAGGCAGTACGGTACGAGGCGAGATAGATTGGGGTACAGGAATGTCGGTGGCGGTTGAATTACAGTGGCGTTCGCGCGGTGGGACAGAGGAGGAGCAAAGCAAATTGGAGGAGCGAGAAGAGAATGTTGCTATTGTGTTGGTGTTGGTGTTGGTGTTGGTGTTGGTGTTGGTGTTGGTGTTGGTGTTGGTGTTGGAGTTGATACCGAAAGTAGAAAAGCACAAAGTCAATTGGGCACAATGCAGTGCAATGCGCCTGACAAACGCGTGCACCTGGAGGCTGGAAACTCGCGCTGGGATGTGTTTGTTGGTAGGTGCTGAAGCTCCATTGAGACTCGTTGAGCACGCTAAAAGGTGCCCCTGGTGCCCCTGGTGCCCTTCCCTTCCCAGGCTGTACTTCCAGGTTGTAGTTCACTGCGGGGCTCAAAGCGGAGCGGTTACGTAGGTAGCAGCTGAATTCCATTCACAGCGTGGAATCACTCACAACTTGGGAATATCCTCACACGACCTACTTGTAGCCTTTCGACCAACTCGGCTTCTTCTTCTGACAACCTGCCATATCCAAGATGGCACAAAAACCGCTTATTACGCAGGAGAAGCTCAAGGAGAAACTCCAGGTCTCCAACTTTGAGCCAAATTCCATCATTCGCGGGGCACAGCTCACAGTAGTTGGAGGTAAGTTCGTCACTTTGACAAATCGCACTCAATTTCCCCGTTTGAGCAACAGTTGACTCAATCTTGTTACAGCATACCGAGCGCTCCAAAATCCAGCTCTCTTCACTTCAGACCACTACAGGCAAGCTGCCATAGCCGTGGCTATTGGAATTGCTATCCGCCTCGCAATCTCCATTCCCGTGAGAAATACATACTGTTACAAACAACGAGACATTGGGTCTGACTGGGATTGCAGGTTATTGGGATCAAGATCTTGCTCTGGTTCTCGTCTTTCCTCATAGATTTCGAGCGTTCCACATGGGATGATACCATTGTGAATGGGCTCGATTTCATTCAGAATTATGTTCTGCAGGTGCCACTATTTCTCATGACTTTGATGAGATATATGACACCAACTCTAGACAACATGTAAGTACCCTCCAGCTTTCTAGTCTATTCGATGCTGACTTTTATTTTTAGGTTCATGGACTCGTAAGTTGTCTCTATCCATCTTCCTTTGACATGTCAGCTTACCCTTTTATTGGCTTCGATGGGTTGACGATACCGTAAGTAATCTCTTTCCTTTCTGTGCTAAAATAGAGCATGTTTCGTCCTTTTTTTTCCCTTGCCTTTTCTTCCTTTTTGGCTTTCTTGGGTGACTACCAACCCAGTGGTTGCGTAAGCTTGGGACATCCTCAAGAATTAAGTTGCTTGTTTTCTTGGGTTTATTGATATAGGAGGCTCCACTCAGTATATGGAGAACAATACTGCGAGATTTACCAAGCTTTTAATTAATACACCTACAACTGAAAACCCGGTGAAGCACTGCTGACCTAGTAATCATCAGTACTACGCCAAGCACAAGAGCGAGGATCCTTCCAACTTGAGAGAGACTTACTATCCAAACCTTCGAAAATATGCCACGCGAGATGGCAGCACTCACACAACGAGTACAGCTGAAGCTATTACCATGTTCTTGATGCGTTTCGGAAAGAAGGCCGGCATTTCTCTAACCATTTTTGCATTATCATACCTTCCATATATTGGTCGGCTCGTTCTCCCAGCTGCCAGTTTTTACACCTTCAACACTGTTGTAGGACTCGGGCCAGCTGCTGTCGTTTTCGGCACAGGCCTATTCCTACCACGAAGATACTTGGTGGTCTTCTTGCAAAGTTATTTTGCATCAAGAAGTTTGATGAGAGAACTCCTCGAGCCATACTTCTCACGCATACGCTTCACCAAACAAGAAAAGAAACGCTGGTTCCATGAAAGAGAGGGCATCTTATTCGGATTCGGCGTCGGATTTTATATCTTCCAACGAATTCCTCTACTCGGGGTTCTCATTTACGGAATCGCTGAAGCTTCCACAGCCTACCTCATTACCAAGATCACGGATCCTCCACCACCTCCGACTGAGAGCGAGGGGTTTGCGGCAAGTCAGCAGCAGTGGAAGAATAAGCATGAGTTCTTGAATTTGAAGCTTTCGGATCTGGATGCTAGTAAGATCAAATCGTCCGTTTCGCCAACGCCGAAACCTGAAGCTACTTCTTCTGCAATTCCTTCGGGACCACCTCCACCGTATACTGATGTCCGATCGAGATGAAACGTTTTGGTTTCGGTATCATCAACAGTACTTTTCAGGGACTGAAAGGTCATCATGGTGACGTCAGTATTCTGAGTTCTTCTCGTCCAAACAAACACGTTGAGCATGCTCCCCAATAAATAGAGGCAAAATGCTTTCGGTGCTAGCATGCTTAGGGATACATGTAATATATTGAAAATCCACCAGGTTCATTACAGATAAGATATATATATCAGATCCCGAAAGATGTCAAAATTGCCTTGAAGGCAGTGTGATTATTTCTGATCCGGAGCAAAATGATAACGGCTTCGAATCACGTTAGCAACCCATTTCTTCATTCGTCAACTACAAGACCCAAATACAATAATCGCTTCTCTGGTGAATTCTAGTTGACATCTCGATATCAGTTACCAATCTTTCTGTGAGTAGTATGATCTAGAAGTATGGCGTGGATAGCCCACCGGAACCCCGCAATCATACATTAGTCTTCCTGCAACCGAGATGTGGGGAACTCTTGATGGGGGCCGGTACTAGTAGTTCACTGATAAGGAAGCAGAGTTCTCTGGTCCTTATCGGGAACCATTGACGAATAGCCTTACGTTGCTGGATGAACCATAACTCAGGTAGGTAGCTGTGTACCACCAGGTGCGGGGTTGGGGAGCTCATGATTGTTGCCCCTCCATTTTTGTTGCAACTCCTCCATTTCTCAACTTCTTGACTGTCGCTGATTACTTGGTTTGATCTCAATACATACAGGAACTCGGGATTTCGATTGCTTGATTTAGCAAAATGGGTAAAACGGCCATTCGGAAAGTATGTGAGGTCTCCCTCGAGACGCCGGCTGAGGAACAAGCACAACTTCATAATCGATGGCATCCTGATATCCCGTTCGCGGGAGCGATTAAGAATAATGAGACGGTGAAGATTGAATGTGTATGTACTCGTTCAACCCATTTCCACCTGTAGTGTAGTGATGTTGACCTCTTGGGATAGGTCGATTGGACAGGCGGACAAATTGGTATGTTTCCTGCTTCCTTCTTCTTTTTCTCCACCCACCATTCAAAGATGTGTAGGATGAAGGGCGATAAGGGTAGTGGAAGGAATGAAGGGATGGATACTTGCATGATAGGGAGGTACTAACGTGTAGACTTGTAGGGAACAACGATAGCGCGGATGACATGAAAAACGTCGATCTCACACGGATTCATTACCTCTCGGGACCTTTTGAGATTGAGGACGCGGAGCCGGGTGATGTTTTGCTCGTGGAGATCATGGATGTGCAACCTATGGAGGAGCAACCTTGGGGATTGTGAGTTTTCTCCTCTTTTTCCTGTTCTCACTTCTTTATTGTTTGCGTGGATGGTTACTGACTTTGGCTGTAGTACAGGTATGTTGTTTGAGAATATGTGGATCGATGGATTGGCAGTGATACTAATACTGGATGCTAGGCGTCTTTGATAAGAATAATGGTGGTGGGTTTTTGGATGAGATTTATCCTACTGCGTGAGTAGATTGCTTCCATCTTCCACCCTGTCTGTTTCTCGTTCTTGCCTTGCTCTGGTTCTTCATCACTGGGGACTCCTCTCTTCACGTTAATACATACATTTGACTAATCTCCTCCTTCAGCGCAAAAGCAATCTGGGACTTTGAAGGCATCTACTGCACCAGTCGTCACATCCCCCACGTAAAATTCCCCGGCCTCATCCACCCTGGCATCCTAGGCTGTGCTCCCTCAGCCGAAGTTCTAGCCCTCTGGAATAAACGTGAAGGCGAGTTAATCGCAGCAAACAAACTCGATCGCATCGTAGCCCAACCTCCGAACCCCCAAAATGTCCACGCAGGCTCCGCAGATGAGGTTTTGAAGAAGAAAGTTGGCGAGGAGGGTGCGAGAACTATTCCTGGTAGACCGGAACATGGTGGGAATTGTGATATTAAGAATTTGAGTCGGGGGAGTAAGGTTTATCTTCCGGTGCATGTTAAGGGGGCGGGGTTTAGTGTCGGGGATTTGCATTTTAGTCAGGGTGATGGTATGTTCTCTTTTGCTTTGTTGAATTATCTTTGAATTGTTGTAATGAGCTAACGAGTTTATTTGTACAGGTGAGATTTCGTTTTGTGGTGCTATTGAGATGGCTGGTGTGGTATGAAAACCCCCTTTCGTTGAAGATCTTGGAAGACTGACATAACCAAACAGATCACCATCAACTTCAAAGTAATGAAGAACGGCATTGCAGACCTAGGAATGAAATCCCCTCTCTACCTCCCAGGACCAGTCGAGCCCCATTATGGACCAGGAAGATACTTGACTTTTGAGGGATTCTCAGTCGATCAACATGGAAAACAAGTATGTATCCCTCTCCCCTCTCCCTTTTCCCTCTCCCTTTTCCCTCTCCCTTTTCCCTCTCCCTTTAATACCTCTCCAATTCCATTTATCTCGAAGCATTTAAGCGAAGGAAGAACACAAGCTAATGACATCAAAACAGCATTACATGGACGTAACAGTAGCCTACCGACAAACCACCCTCCGCGTAATCGAATACCTCCGTCGTTTCGGGTATTCCGATTACCAAGTTTATCTCCTTCTCTCCTGTGCTCCTGTCCAGGGGCATGTTGCGGGAATCGTAGATATTCCTAATGCTTGTACTACACTCGGTCTTCCTAGTACGTATCACCCCCTCCTCATTTCTTACTACATTAATATTCCTTGATGTAATCGTCCATAACTATCTCTATTTTCTCTCCAGTTTCTCACAATTTCGATTCTGACTCTCGTAATCTTGAATCCGGATGAGAACAAATGGAGATAATACGTATCAAGCGATCAACATCTAACAAAAATACAGTGGATATCTTCGACTTCGACATCTCTCCCACCGGGAAAGCTACTAAATTGGACATGGGAAGTTGCGCCTTCGAAACTGGTGTTACGGAGGGAAAGGTCACAGAGGGAGGAAAGAATAGTGAGATTAGTTGGGGAGGGGGATTGACTTTCAAGGAGTAAGCGAAGTCTGAAAGTTTGAAAGAATTGGGATGGATGGGTGAAATTGAAACGGCGGGAATGTATGGGAAGTAGTAGAAAGTGGTAGCTAGTATGGCTTTTTGAAGTTTGGATTCATGTTTTATTGCTGCTCTAATTGAAACTCGAAGAAGAGGAAACTGCGGTAGATTTCGGAGAGCCTTCAAGAAGTAACGGAGTTTTAACGTTATCGTACATGGTACTTTTAAGTATTGGCCAAATATTTTTGAAGACTTGTGCGGGTCAACGGACCATTTGAAAAAAAGCTGTCTCTTGGTAAGTCACCTACAAATAGCACCAAGAAATTCCACTCTTCTAAAAAGGCAAAGCATTAAGATCGGTCACCTCACACAAAGATGTTTCTAAAAACAGGTCCAAAGGGAATAAATGTATATTATCATTATCTATTCCTAGCCACTTTCCGATTCCCAAGTTCCAAAGAATGAAAAGCAAAAAAGGTATCTTCGCAGCGCCTTCAATGCCCCAAAACTAGCCCACCTCATGTCTCGTTCCAAGCCCATACCAATTTCATTACTTCCAACCTCCCTTTTCATAATCCGTAAGTCAATTCACACCACCATCCCCTTTCATCCCAAACTTTCACTTACCAATCGTCTCGCTTCCATCATTCAGAAGTCTCAAGATGATGATAAGTGAAATTCCTCTTATTCTCCTTCCTCACAGCCCATCCCTTGATCGCAAAAACAACAATAATCCACGCCATCAAGAACGTAATGAACCCCATGGATACAGTGAAAATAAACATAGCGTCTAAATCATTAGCTTCCATAGCAGCTACTGTATCTCTTGCCTGCACATAATATCAGCACAATTCCCTCTCTCTTTTTAGAATAACAACTTACCGAAACCATAAAAATAGCCCCACCAGCCAACAAACAAAAGGCAGTAACTAATTCCGTAGGCGGTCTGCCAGGTAACGTGGATGTAGGCGGTTTAATATAAAATACCACATAAGTAGCAGCACGCGAGAAAGCGGCGCCTGCAAGGAGAGTTCCCCATTGTTTGTGGATCATGGTTGAGATCATTGAGGATTGGTGGTGTGAACTCATCATTATTCCGACGAGGAAAGTTACGAGGGCAGGGAGTGGGTTCATGGAGAATTTGTAGGTCGCTGGTTCCGGCTCAATGGTGTTGGGGGAGGTTTGTTTGGTCGAGTTTAGGAATCCGCGGATTCGTTTTGATTCGATTACCATACCGCACTGGTTGAGTTAGCTTTTTGAGATAAATAGGGCATTGAGTGAAAGTACCAGGCCACCGCCAATAAACATAACCGTGATTGACAAATGCTCTAAATCTTGAGCTGTCCAGGCACTTCCCCATGCTGCGAGATGCTCGAGGAAAATGTTGGTAGCTCCGTAAAAGAATATCATGAAGCTTTCCACGAATTCAGCCGAAATATTACGGCCTTTCTTTGGTGTTGTCGTGTTCCAAGCCTACAAGTACGTCAGAGAATCGTAAGTACATAATACCCAGTCTACTCACCCAACCAATTTCAGCGAAACAACCGGCCCAGCGTCCTAGTGATACTATTCCAAACCAGAAGAAAACGCTACCTTTGATAAAATGAGCAAGCCCACTAAATATTTCCGAGCCCATCTAGGAATGAGTTAGTCATGGTACATACGAAAGAAAAAAAAACTGCATATGGCTTACGAACAACCCTCCATACGTAACCCACCCGGAGAGGAAAGTGGCCCAGCCAAGCAACAGGATCAATCGGTCAACCGCGTCATAGAAAAATTGGAAAATTCGCAGAACTTTCGAGGATAGCAGGCCCGGGACTTTCCCAGTCAAAAATTGGTGTACCCGACACCCAAGTAGCAACTTGGGTTTCTCCTCAAAATACTCTTCCGGCTCTTGTTGAATTGGCGAGTTCGGCTGTACTGTACTTGTTGAAGCAATTGAGTGACTTCTCAAAGATTCAGTATTTGGTTCTGTCCCTTGTCCACTGTCGCTGGAAAATCGATATGTCTCTTCGCCCCTAGTATCATGCATGCGCTGATGCTCTGCCATAACTTCCGCGGAAATTGGAATAAAAGAACTTCTCTCCTCGCTATGCCCTACTTCCTTTTTCCCCGCATATAGAGTCACAATTCCCACCAGTACCTGCGCGCTGATCACCCAAGTTATGACCCATCCCAGCTTGTGATGCGCATTGTTTGGGTATAAATCGGGCGTGCTCGCATTGTAGATGGTTGCGAGGAAAATTGCAAGAGCATTGGTCGCGAGGAATAAGAGTTGGGTAGGAAGTCTATATCTCGACCGAGCAATGGAAAGCATAACACCTAGAAGACCAGTTAGTCCACGTTCAAACCCCCGGAAAACACCAATTCTTTCTTCAATTACTTACCAATTGGCAGAATAAAAACCCATGCAAGTGTCATAAGCACAATATGCGCAACCATAACTCCCGAGTGTTCTCCATACTGAAAATATGTTTGCGGGTCCAAAATAGCTTCTGGTGAGCTTGCTGCGGTTGCTAACACTGGGCGCGAGACTTCAGACCTTCCCATTTCCATATTTCCACCTTTAGCATGATCGTGTGCATTTGCTAAGGAGGTAAGACCCCATAGCAAGGTGATAGCATTGGCGACAAGTTTTGCCGACCTTTTCTGCATATGTTATGCTTTTTGTCGCAAACTCGGGGGGAGGAAGTGACGAAGGAGGAAGCTGGGCGAGGCTTGGCGGCGGCGTGTTGAGGCAGCAGCGATATCAAGCTCGTATCGTATGATGAACTGGAACTCCTGGGAACTTATTTGTACGTAGCTCAAGGGCTTTAAATACTGCACGCAATTCGTGAAAAATCGGCCTTATACTGTCACAGACTCGTTCTTGTTCTGGGTGTTCTTGGTGTCTTGGTGTCTTTCTTGAATAATTGGCACCCAGGCCACAAAGTAGAAGAGAGGAAATGAGTCGAAAAGTCGATGCTCTAGGACTTATAGAGTAAACTAATACTCACCGATGTCGGCTCTGGTGAAAGTATAGGTGGTTTGTAAGAAGACCCGCCAAGGTGAGAGTATCAGAGAAGCAATAGATCAGTCGATGGACCGGCTCCGGGTAGGGTCAGACGCATATCTATGTACTCCAGCAGTAATGCTAAGAAATGCAAGATGCGTCAAGCATGACTTCCCCCACCATGAAGGCAACCTGGAACTTTGCTTTGGGGCTTTGACCGTCAACAAACTATTCCATGTTGAGTAACAAATGTCACGTCAGCAACTGCCGTCTTTGAAAGGTTGTTGAGTCCGCTGAGAGTCTGCTGACATATAGCGATGCGATGTAATTTCACAAGCAACGGATCCATGAATCCTTAAACGTCAACTCTTGCTGAAAAGAAGTGATGCCTCCCTAGGCATTAATAAGTCTACTGGCCGTTTTTCTGCATGCAAGGCTGAACCACACATTGGCGTTTGAGCAGTAAGACTTCTTACTGGTTGGCCAAGCAAACCCTTGCTCCCGCACATGTTGTCTTACCTAGGTACCCTCCGGGATTCTCGGATAAGATGCACTTTTCTGAATGCCCTCACTTTGACATGAAAATTGGGCTTTCCTCCTGATACACTAACAACAATCAGTGCAGAACTAGCTCAAGTTGGGCCCATAGCTGATCCGCTATGAATGGAACAATTGGAACAATAGACAAGACACTTGATCTCGATCGGATATATCGGCAACCAAAGGGAAAAAGACAACAAAGCGAAAACCGGTGCCGGGATAATCGGTGACCATACGAGAATGAATTACTGAAATGGAGAGCGAAAGATACCCGGTGCCGAGCTTCCCTTCGTCGTTTTGAACCATGACGGTTTTTCTTGTCGGCATTTCTAAATGTCTGTCGTTTGAATAGAGCCCAAGCTAGTGGAAATAGGGTATATAAAACACTAGTCCTAGCTTGTGGCAGAACGTCCAACCTCAAGCATCCAGTAAGAAATTTGATCGGACCTGTACTCCGGTCCACAAAGTGCATGTTCTGATTGGAACAAACGACTTGGCACGACACACTCCTGGGATAAATGGGTACGATTATTTGGTACGGAAGACGCATAAAAGTTAGGCGTGCACAACAACGCCTCCACGCCTATACTATGCCTAATTAGTACTAGATTCCATCCAACCCGGGCTAAAGTCCGGCTAGCCTACGCCGGTATTTAACCGCTTACACTCCTACTACCCTACTTTATAACTTTTTTATACTCTACCATATGACGTCGCCTACTGCTAAGGTCTCCTTTTTAACCTTCTTTTACTCTTTAGTATAAGTCTTACTAATCAGAAGATATTATTTCCCCTTATTAATAACGTTTATTTACTAAAAGATCTATATACTATAAAAGATAGCTCTTGCGTGAGCTGGCATATGTTATATCAGCGTTAAGGCGATAGAAAGGTAGGAAGGCGCTATAGCGGAGCTCGATGATTAAGCGCGAGGCTAGCTAAAATAGGAATAGATTCGTTCACCAGCCGCACTTATGCATGCCTCACTTTTATGCGTCTTCCGTACCAAATAATCGTACCCGGATAAATCGGGCGGAGATAGGGACAAACGGTCACAACCCAAACCCCCATATTCGTATGGGCTTACAGAGCATCCATGGTCTTTCGCCATTTGACTCATCGTCCCACGCAAAAGTCATCACACCATCTTGCGATCTGATAACTGGTCTGATTAACAGAGAGAAAACGAGTGCCGCTGATGCGCAGAATCATCGATTTCGAACCACCCTCACCGCTTTACCCTCGAGGGGTAGATGGGTAAGTAGATGGAAAAGTGGGGGACCCCGCACTAAATGCCATATAGGATTTTTACTAAGCTAAGACAAGGCGGAAAGGAAACGATCAGCGTAAAATGCCACCTATAAAAGTGTTGCCATGATGAGTTAGTTTTCTGGCTATGCAGGTAACATGCAACCGGAAAGGGCAAAACACATTATGTTGTCTTCGCTAAAATAAACAGTACATGTGCGAAAAGTGCAAAACACTGCCTTGCCCCTAGCGACCCTCTGATATTGAACCATGAAAGCACCCTTCCTGATGAAACTCTCGTGATTGTCCCCAACTGGCTTATCCAACAAGTCAGCCCACCAACTCGCTACAACGCTGCTCGGTTCTTAACGCTCCATCTTCCAGTCTTAGAGTTCTCGACCACTTTGTCTTCCTCCTCCAACTTTCTTAGAATTTGGACAACACCGCCATTCGCTGGAATATGGAGACTCTCTGGCACATTTTTGTAGATAATCTTCACAATCTCCATCGATGTCCACTCATCGAGCTCGCTTGCTTCTACACCCGCATCTCCTGAAGACCTTGTTGTCTTCAAAACTTGGATCACTTGATCCTCTCGTTGTTGTCGATGTTTGATGTACTCCAATATCTTCTTTGGCCCTTCTTCAATTACTGCACCGTGGCCGGGATAAGCGCGTCCTCGAAAAGTCGTCCTCATCTTCTCCAAACTTGTGAGATAGGTAGGCAGGTCTTCAAAGGCGGCTGTCCCGTGGCCTAGCACGTTGTCTCCGGTAAACATGGCATCCTCTTCCTCGTGTATGAGAGACATATGGTCCCCAGTATGACCAGGACTGAAAACGGACCGCAGAGTAGCTCCTTCAACGCGGAATCGCTGACCATCCTCAATGTCTTTCTGCCCATCATCAGGCCTGTTTTTGTAAACGGTTGTTTGTGGTGACAACTCCAGTAGATGCTTGATACCACCAACATGATCGTGATGCCAGTGTGTAATCAGCGCTTCCCCAATCACAGCATCCTCTTTCTGGAGTGTGTCTTTCAATGAGGCGATCCAAGAAGGCACCCCATCACCGGTATCGATGAGAAGGCGCGTTTTCCCCGTACCAACCAGGTAAGTATTTGTGCCTAGTAAAAGATCAAATCATGTTACAGTTGGCTCCAACGAGGCTATCTTACCTTGCAAGGTAAACTACACGATTTATCAGCAAATTAAAGCATAGCAGCATAGCCACGTGAGACCCGTACCTTGCCGGGATTTCCACCCAGAATTCGGATTACACTTGAGCTCAGCCTTTCAACCTCTCGCAGAGGAACAAGTTGGGTAGCCATTTGGAGAAAGAATTGTTGTAGGCTTTGGATAGAACCATGCTGTTGATTTTCGGAGAGCGAAGGTAGGTAAGTATCATCGCCTGAAAAGTAGCCTCGGCAAAAGAGGATGTCAGCAATTCCAGCCGACATTCAACCGATGGAAGCCAAACCACCATGGCCCAAGCCTTACCATCGTTGTTGTTTGCAACCTGGAGAGAGAGAGAGAAGGGGACGTCACGAACCATTAATCTCGGGGCTTCAGGATGAGCAGCAATATGCCGTCTTCTAGACCAGCGACGCCTGCCACGCCGGCTTCCCCCAAGACCTTCAAGATCAAGGATCCGCAGCCTGGTGTTCCCCTATTCGGTTGTGGTAAGCGTTCATGGGGAGATGGTCTTGTCAGCCTTGCCTGTCGGGTGCTTTGCTAATACCAACTGCCACATCCAGAACACACTCGTTTACTTTTGACTGGCGGTGGCCCTGAGCGGACGAACAAGAGCATACACAATTACAAGACCTGCCTGCGGGTCATCTTCGAAAATACCCCAATTGTGCCGCAGACGTCCAAAACGACCAAGGGCCAGCCATTTACCTCGCTCACTCCAAATTATTTATGCCTACAATGTTCTGCTACAACAACCGAAAAGGGTCGGGGTGATCATGGTGCGGATAGTGGCCATAGATTCTGTAAGACTTGTTGACTTACTATTTACGGAATTATTTATTGAGCTTTTTAGATGTCGAATCAAGAAATGGCTGTTTGTACTGTCAGATGTGTGACGATTTTGTTTTCGACCCCACACTGGAAGACTTTAGGTTGCGAAAGTCCGGACGAGGATTATTTAGTAAGTACAACATCTGCCAACGTTGGTACTGGCCATTCGAATGTACTATGCTAACCAACCTTCCCCAACTACAGCCAGGAAGCGAAAGCTGGACGAACTCTTTACCGACCCTGTCAAGGAAGATCCTCGATTTATCTCGACAAACACAGTGGAAGCACCATGTCGTGCCAGCGGGATTCGCGGTATATACAATATGGGTGCTACGTGCTACATGAACGTCATTCTCCAATCTTTCGTTCATAATCCACTCCTACGGAATTTCTATCTCGGGGATGGACATCAGAGCGGAGAGTGTTCGTACAAGAATTGTATGAGTTGTGCCATGGATGATATGTTCCAAGATTTCTATGCTCAGGAAACCACAACTGGCTATTCCGCTTCCAATATTTTGGCAAGCTTCTGGCTTTCAAAAAGAAAGGCTTATGAGGAATTGGCAAGCAATAAGGAGCAAGATGCTCACGAATTCTTTCAATTTCTCACTGAAGAATTGCACGAAATCAATGGAGGTGGCAGACCAGCTGAGTCTGACGAGAATTCTACAAAGGTATCGAAGCCCGAGAACGATCCTGGCTGTAAATGTATTGTGCACCAGACATTTTATGGCAAGCTACAAAGCACCATTACGTGTCAGAGCTGTGGAGATGTCAACACATCAGTGGAGTCATTTCTTGACTTGAGTTTGGGTTTGGAAGGACTCTCCAAGAAAAAGAGTCTCAAGGCACTTGCTCTGAGTTTGCAACGCTGTCTTGATGAAGAGTATTGCAGACCGGAGCGCTGTGAGTATACCTGTAATCAGTGCGGTACACAGGAGGCCAAGAAACAGCTCAGCATTAAGAGTCTACCAAATGTTCTTTGTATTCAACTCAAGGTTAGTAAATTTTCTCTACACCTCCTCGTCATACTATCATTTTTTCTCTTCTGGGTCCATCCATCTGTCTACCCAATCATTCAATGGTCTGCTAGAAGCAGTCAAGTAGCATGCTATTCCCCCGCTCCTCATATGCCCAAACCCCTCTTCTTTTGAACGACCGTAATACTTATAATCTTGAATCTAGCGCTTCAAACAAAACAATGGTACCGCCTCAAAAATAGACACAAAAGTATCCTTTCCACTCAAACTCGAAATGTTTCCCTACACAAACCGCGCCAAAAACCAAGACACGAAATCAAGTTACGAGCTAGCAAGATCCTGTACCTACGATCTACAAAGTGTGGTAGTCCATGTCGGTAACCTCGAAACAGGTAAATATCTCCGCCCCCCCATTTCCTTTGCTCTGCTAGTATCAAGCTAATTTGTCAGGTCACTATGTATCATATTCACGAGTCGGGAACCAATGGTTCAAATTCAACGACCATAATGTCACACTTGCATCCAAATCACAAGTTCTTAACGAACAGGCGTTTTTATTGTTTTATGTCGTTCGGTCATTGGCATAATTGTTTTTCGTTTGAGGAAAGGTCAGCATGGGGTTCATAGGAAATGGATATCTGGGTTGGGATTGCTTTTAGAGGAGTTTTGGGGGCGTCGAGAGATAAAGTATTGATATGAGGCAACGAGGGAGTTGTAAGCTTTTTTGGGGGAGACTGTCATAAAAACCAAAAGCGAAAAGGAGATTGTTCGTAAGGGTAAGAAGGGAATTCAACTACAATAATGAAGAAGTTCCCGAGCATTATCGCCATCCATCATATCCCCTGCTACTCCTCTACACTCTCATTCCCAGCCTTATCATCCCCAGATTTATCCTTGGCCTTTTCACTTCCTTCGCCCTCCTGCCCTCTCCACTTCCAAGCATCACACTCAAAATTCGCATAACAAAAGAACTCATTGCTCAATCCCTTGGAGTGAACGGGTTCGAAAGTCGTGGTTGCTATCCCGGTTGGTTTGTAGATTTTGGTGATGAGGGGTTGCATTCTTTCGCCTGTGCAGACTACTACTTTTGAATCTTCGCCTTCTGATTTGGTCCAGGATTTTGAGAGCCAACGGACTGTTAGGGCGGCTAAAGGGTTGTTAGTTGAGATGGTGGATGGGATGCGGAAGGAAGATGGTACCTTTTGTTTGACAGTCTTCATTTAGGAAGGGGGGATCGATTATGAATCTATTTACCGTTCCTTTCATATTCGCTTTTCACCTTCATTAGCTGGTGTTCACTTCTCAGAAGACCCCGGCAGGGGACTCACGAGGTAGCTTGAGAGGATTATTGAAATCATAATATACGAATTCATTGTTGAAGACTTCAAATCTTTTATCGTATTCCAGGAGCCAGATTTTGGGTCTTTCGGCGAGAGGGAGGCCTTGTTTATTCTAGAGACCAGGTCAGAATGAGACAGAGAGGTTGGGTAAAGAGGAGAGGGATAAGATGGGCGAGGAAGAAGCGGGAGCACATACAAGTAAATTCTTGAGTTGTATGAACACACTCGGTGCAGAAACCGCAGCGATGGATGTTTCCGATGTGGCACCGTCGAGTAATTCTTTTGCGATTGTGGTGGCTGTTTCGTCGGAATACTGTTTTGCTTGTTATTCTTCTTTTCCTCTATCGTATCCCCATCCCCCTCCTTTCTTTCAACCATCCATCTCCTAATATCTCCTCCAAAATAAAAGGGTGGATAAAACATGGACAGAAAAAAAGAAAACGTGACCCACCCAAAACTGACTAACCCCCCAATCCTCTCCAAAAGCTTCCATACTCCAAACCTTCACCTTCCCCTCTTTGCCTTCCTCATATTCATCCTCAGCAGCCGTTTTCAGATCCTCGAATTTCCTCTGTAGGGCATCACGATCGGCGTAGAACTCTTTGAGAGCGTCTAGTGCGCCGCCTGAGAGAACTCTATGGTGGATTTTGGGTTAGTATGAGGGAGATGATTGTTGTGTGTAGGGCTTTGGGGATCATTACAAAGGTTCGTCGTCCTCAGAATCCATTTTGAGTTGTGTTGGCGATGGTTGCCGTACTAATTGTTGCGATGGTGATTTTTTAGTGTTCCCAGTTTTGATGACGAGATTTTGCCGGGTTTGGCTCTCGAGGAGCACTTACTCCACTAGATAATCTCGACTAGTTGGTCCTCGTTCACCTAGGTATTGGAGAAGAGCATTAAGTTTTTAGTTCACCTCTGACAGTCTCACGAAGATATTTTCTCTAGTTGCAAGGCCTTTCGCACATCTTTATGCACTTGGGTGCTTCCAATAATCAAAGTTTCCTTTCTAATTTTGCTTATGTACAATCAAAACTCCGGTGTAAATACACGCCTTCTCGAGCAAAGAAACTACTGATCGTCGATGACATGTAAGTACTTCTTCTCTTCCCTCTTCTCACGCTCGGTCGCTGGTGGCAAGTCGTTGTATGACGAGCTTCTATATCCTTGCTATAAAATTTTTAGTACTGCGATCTTGAAGAAAAAAAGGGCAACTTACCAAGTAGTGGAATGTAAGACTGCTCAACTCCGCTGGCTCAATTCCGAGATCCTTGAATGTCTTTGCTGTAGGATCAATGGTTTGATCAATAAACTCCCGCTCGATCTCATCAGCGGACAAGATATTCCACCAAAGAGCCTTCTCAATAACACTAGCAATTGGCTTGATGATCGCCTTTGGAACATTGACGTGTCGGCGGTGCTTGATGATTTCCCTATCAACAAGGGCAGCAATTTCTGCTGTTGAGTAATTCTTTGGTCCGTACAATTCGTACGTTTGTTGGGCGGTGCTATCATCTTGAAGCATCTTTTCAAGAGCCATACCAACATCGATAGCATGGACAGGCCAGTAACGCTCTTGCATGTGATTTGATGTGATAATGTTGGTTACGCCTGCCAGTTTGTGGAGTAGACGATCCTCGAAACCAAATAATGGGGCTGGTCTGACGATTGTGGTTTCCGGGAAAATGTCTCGTACTACAGCTTCCCCTCGCGCCTATGAATGTCAGTAACAACATTTTACTTGGGCTTTTATTTCTCACCTTGGTTCTGAAGAACTCCGAGGATGAGTTAAGGTCTGCGTTGAAAGAAGAAACATGGATGAATCGGTCTACATCGTACTTGGCAACTGCTTCCGCAATACGTTCAGCACCCTCAACATGAACATCTTCCAAATCGAAGTTCCTGTAATAGCATCAGTGTCATATTCTTCCTTTTTATTACTTTTTTCAGGCTTACTTGGTGGGGTAGTTTCGGCCAACGAGATTGTAAACCACATCAGAGTGTCTAACGCTCTCCTCCAACGATGGAGTATTTCGGAGGTCGTATTCCTTAAAATTTCGTCAGCACTTCCCCATGCATTGTAGTCAAGATGTCCAAGTACCATGAAAATAACTCGTCCCAAATCTCCAGAAACCTTCAAATGGCGCTTTGCCATTTCATCTCTGAAGGGCACAATAACCGTACATCCTTGTCTTGCTGTATAAACCAATCAGTCCCAAGATTCCACCAGCATTCCAATCCCAGGGTAGCGTACCAAGTCTGTTCACGATGTATCGTCCCAAGAAGCCAGTTGCGCCGAAAACCGTAACAGTGTGTCCTAGAAATCGATGAGTATGGCGCCAGGTCAATCGCATGGTAGTCACATACCTCCAAGAGAAGATCTATAGCGGCATCTATTAGCATTGAAACCAATTGGCTTAGGAAGAGTACTAACCTGCCACCCTGTGTCCGAATGATGGGCTTTCCGGTTCGTGTGATGGTAATGTCAGAGATGGCTCTTCTTGGAGCAGAGTTGGCCAAGGGCGCTTTCCGGCAGGCAGCCCGGAGGCCATTCATGGCTAACGATCCGCAGGACTTCTGCATCGCTGCGGATTTCCTCAAGTTCAATTGAGTGAAGCTTTTAAATTGTCGCTGTATGATTGAACGGGCGGTCGTTGATGTGCTCCGGCAGACCCCCCCGGTCCACCAAAGCTCGGTAGCAGGACGCGCTAACTGGTGCCTGTCGCCCAAGGCTGGACTACCTACTGCTGCCAGACGGAGCTCAAGGTTGCGATTGACGCGAATTCCATCAACCTCAACAACCACAAAAACATCCTCCCCCAAAACATCGCAACATCGCCAGATCTCGAAATACCTGGCGGAAATAGCCCACCATGAACGTCGATACCATTCCAGACTTTCTCGCCGAGCAGCGCGATGCCGCCCCCGCAGACTCACAACATCTCTATATTACCTTCGAAGATCTATGGGAGCGAAAATTATGGCATCAGTTAACCGATGCTTTGGTGGAATTCTTTCAGACTAAAGAGAGCGCTCCTCAACGACTTCCCTTCTACAAGACCTTCATCCTCACTTTCGCAGACAAGATCAACCAGTTGAAGCTTGTTACCCTTGCACTGAGTGCCGCATCACAATGTAGAGGTAAGGGTGGCTACCCAAGAGGAATATCATATTGCTTACTCTTCTTCTGCAGATTCGCAAGAACGCCTATCCTTCCTTGAATCAGTAGCGAAGAAAGTCGACAACCCCAACTCACAGGACGCCCATGTATACGCAACAGTGGCAGTGGCTACTGTGAAGTTGGAGCTTAAGGATTTGGAGGGCACAAGAAAGGATCTCGATAAATCAGAAAAGATCCTAGATGGATTCGATTCTGTTGAAACTATTGTTCACGCCTCCTTCTACCGTGTCAATGCAGAGTACTATCAGGTTTGTGGACTCTGTAAGCTTTCAAGAGATATCCTAACAATAGACAGTCAAAATCCGACTTTGCCGCATACTATCGAAACGCCCTCCTCTATTTGGCATGTATCGAACTCAACGACTTGACTCCTCAAGAGCGAAGAAATCGGGCATACGATCTCAGCATAGCAGCTTTGATCTCGGATACCATCTACAACTTCGGAGAGCTATTATTACATCCAATTCTTGATACCCTGACGCAGGATGATTCTTGGCTCCGGGATCTTCTCTTTGCTTTCAACAGAGGAGATTTAGCTGCATATGATATATTGGCTGGTCACATTTCATCAAACCCCTTGCTCGCGGAGCACAGTGATGGATTACGGCAAAAGATCTACTTGGCGGCTTTGACAGAGACCGTTTTCCGAAGACCACCTCACGACCGTGCCATGTCATTCCGTACCATCGCAGAGGAGACCAAGGTTCGACCGGATGAAATCGAGCACTTGATCATGAAGGCGTTGAGCTTGGGGCTTCTTCGAGGAAGTATTGACCAAGTTGACGAGATTGCGAGAATCAACTGGGTGCAGCCAAAGGTACTGGATATGGGCCAAATCAATGGCATGCGTTCGAGATTGGAAGAATGGGATTCAAGTGTCAACTCTTTGGGCCACTGGATCGAGAAGAAGGGGCAGGATGTTTGGGCTGCTTGATTTGGCATGGCATGGCGTCTGGATTGACTTAATACGGGCACTGGCATGTAAAAATAGATCTCTACGACCAATGGGACAAAGCATTGGCAAATGGCCTCATGATCATAACTTGATTCGAGGAGAAAACTCCAGAGCAGACGTTGAATTCAAGAAATTCTTAATTACCCCCGAGGACACCCGGGATTCAAACCAACTACTTGGTATATCGACTTGGACTCAAAAGAATTCAAGTTTTATTAGAAACCATTTGATATTTGGCATACACCTTACCATTAGCCTTATTTAAGTTCAATTTGAAGTTAAAGAAGTAGGCATTACTTTTTGAGCACCTACCTTCACTTTACTTGTACAAAAGATAATTAAAAGCCTTGTTCGAGAAGGTTCAGGGGAATTAAAAGGCTACAGTAGTTTCTTGATTCTCCTAGATCCTCTAGGGCGGTATTTTCAATTGTGTATTACATTATCTTGGTTTCCCCTGGTAATGATTTCTCTGTTACGAGATTGGTTCTGAATGCGCTGAAACTTGCTGTACAATACGTGATGGGCAAAGGAGGCATTACATCGTTTTCCTGATACTGTTTCTGCAGTTCTGTATACCATCTCCATGTGTCTTTACCATGCATATTTAGACCGTATCATATCGATCCCATTGTCTAGCGAAGTCAATCTATAACAGACGAACAATACACATAAAGATGTTACGGGATTGTTGTGACAAGCCTTAGACTGTTGATCCGGCCTCACCAGCACCAACTCACCAGGTCCTCTTCCTTCCGTCGTCCAGACATTGCTGGGACCTGTTTTGTCTTGTTGCCTATGGGGGAGAGAGAGGGAGGGCAAGGTTCTTTGTGGATTTTTAAACTTGTTGTTTTACCGTCAAATATTCTGTATTTTGAAATGTAACTTGATGGGTGTCTGGTACTTCTTCTTTTTTGGGGATTTTTTTTTTGATCTTGTAAAACCTCAGCACTAGATCGGTGCTTTTGCTGAATATCCTAGAACCTGGCGGAACCATCCATCCAGTACGCATCAAATAATTTTCTTGCTAGGCTCTGAAATGTCCTTCTTAATTTTATTTATTCCTCGCTATGTTGGAGGTGGGGAGTGAGGAGCTTCTTTCTGCACGAGGCTTTTCTTTGGGTTCTCGAATTTAAGGCCAGCTCCTTTATACGGGTTTGACCCGGACGTATAGTCAAGATATGTTTTCCTACAGATTGTCGAGGGAGGCTGTATCTTGACCAGCATGACTTTAATTACTTCGAGAACTCACCGCTTCTAAGCCTCCGGCATTCTATCATTTCGCTTTATACACCTTTTTTCCCCACTAGGTATCAACATGGGGGACTGGACTTGAAGATGCTTGCTTGCAATATAGAACACGTTCTATTAATTCTTCACCTCCTATTTCTGTGTATAAATTCAGGCAAACCTGTCACCATTAAGTACCCTCTGCACTACCAAGAAATCAACGAAGCATTTGGTCGAAAACAACCCCTCTCATATCTCCGACTGTGGCCAGCTGGTTGATAAGGAAAATCTGTCTTCTAGTGGACAAAAATACCGTTACGAATCTTAAATAGAGATTTAACATGTCTATGAGTTCATTGAGAAATTTCAAATATAGTTTATAACAGTGTGAAGAGCTCCCATATAAATCCCCATTGAGTTCAGTACTGTGTCTGCTCAAGCAAAGAGAGTTATCAAGCTATGGGCGATATTCTCGCCTGGATCGAAAGGCTGTTCATTTTCACAGAATAAGTTAATTCCCTCTTTTAACGACGAATTATTCGTCACGAATAATTCAAGATAACTTACTCCTTAGGAGCTCGAGAGACATGTTGATATTTTGGAGCAGCAGGCTTTCTTGTTAGCGTAGATTATAAAATAGATTGGTACCTACACCCTTTTCTTTCAATGGGAACTGGGAACATTTGATCTAGAACTTATCCACGATAAAACCATATCTCCAACCTCCCACTTTCTCTTCTAAACTTTTAGTGGAGTAGAGTAAGTTCCAATCTTACTGGTGGTTAGGATAATTTACTTCCATTATCCGAAGTGCAAAAAACAATTTTACACAAAAGCCGAGGTCCCCAAAAGCGATTACAAGTTGAAAGAGCGCTTTCACAACAACGGGAACTGGTATACTTTACTCGTCAATTATTACATTGACTAATTATGCTACAGCTTTAGAGTCTTAAATCGCAAATCTATATACTTATAGTTTTTCTTTACTAAATCCATTTTATCTTAACCGAGAGTAGTAGGAATAATGCAAATGAAGTTCGGATCTTAAAGAGTGCGATACTTGTCCAAGTAACAATTACTGAACATAAGTGACCTGAAATATATGATATAACTAGGTCGTTTGAGCGGAGTTTAGAACTTTATATAAGTCATCAATTTATTATGGTACATATCTAAACAGAATTGATCAAGTCCATGACTGGTGCAAAGCATACTTGAACATGATCAATAGATTCAATCAAGAAACTTCACTTCAAATGGACTTTCGTAGTCAACCTGAAAAGCAAACCAAGGAACTTGACAGAAGTGCTCGCTCGCAATAGAGGCATTAGAGAATCTAGAGAGAGTAAGCAATAAGCTATTTTCAACTCAGCGCCCCCGTCGCTGGAGATTTTCCTCCTATCCCTGATTCTCTGTTCTTAATACTGTTTTATAGACATGATAGTTGAGTTCAAGATGTTGACCTGAGTTCATATGAACATCTTTCTTGCAAGAATCTAAGTTACCAAGCGTCAAGCCTCACAAATGACACCAACAGGAGCATATCTTAAATCCAAATGTTAGTCTTTCCACATATCGTAGAATTTTAGAATCTCTGGTTGGCCTTTTCGTGGCTGTCTCAGACTCTCAGCCCTAAGAACATGGTGGAGGAGTTTTCAGTGAAGGGAGCTGACCCAAGACAAGAAAAACCAACGAACTAGGAAGCCCTTTGTGAAAAAGAGCTCAGAAGTGTCAGCGATGAGACTCATAAGATCTTGGTGCTCTAACGCTCAATCTGCTGTCAAAAATAATCCAACGTCGTTTTCCTAACTTCTCTCATTAGTACAGAAGTAAATATATACGAGCTCAACTGAAACCGAGTCCCAAACAGAAACGTTTGTTCGTCCAAACGGGGTGGAAAACATGGTGTGGATCAGTAATCTGGACAGGGAGCTGCAGCCATTGTTCGTTCCTGGAAAAAGGGATAGTCTGGGTTTTGTATATGGGTAGGAGACAGCCAGTACGTTATCATGGCGGAAATAGCGTTGTTGCTCCAACCCTAGGGGTGGTGGAATGCGTAAGTGCTACAGTGCAGATGCTACACACGAAGTACCCTTGGGGATTGGAGGTTACTGCCAAACTGTCCAGAACTGATCAAAGACTTACATACAAGTCAACGTCAGAAATATAGAGATTCTTCTCCTTCTTTTTGTACTACCAACTTTATCATACAGCCCTAACCCCTGTTTCTTTAATCAAGCTTTCTCCCCTCTAGGCCGCCCAAACAACTGTATCCCCCCCACAACCCACCCAGGCCACCAAACACACCAAACACAAACCTGAGTATTCATCCCCCAAACATCCCACCCAAAAGCCGCCTCTCTCAGGACCTCACCAACTCCCAATCCCCAATACCAGCATCCCCCCATTAGCACACTAGCAGGCGCAAGCACTCCCATTAACAAAACAAAAAACCCAGTGATAGCTTTGTTTTTGAAGGGTTGAATGTATGTGAGTGGTGCAGAGAGGAGCCCAATAAGGAAGGCGAGGGAGAAATTCAGTGTAGCGAGGGCGGAAAGGAACATGCCGAGGAAGAGGAGGGAGAACGATTTGAGGAGTTGGTATTGTTGGAGGGTTGGGGAGAAGAAGTTGATTAGGGTGAGCGAGATTAAGGGGGGGAGAGCGAGGTTGAGAGTTGTGAAGAGGTAGAAGAGTGCGGGGAGCATCTGTATTCTCAATCAGCATCTGATGTTTTCAATTTTGAAGAGGGAGGGGAGGAGAGGACTTACATTCTGCGAAGTATGATTAAAAACATACAGCGGCAAAACACCCAAGAAATGCACACCCACAACCACACCCAGAGGTAGGAAAAAATCCCTCTCCTTAGTCTCCAACAATTCCTCCGGAACAAGCGCAACAGCATCCCCCTTCTTAACAACAGCCAAAGGCCCAGATTTCTCGCTCGAAGATCCAACTTTCGATTCCGGACTGGCAGTAGATCCACTCTTTACCCAAAGAAAGATAGCCATAATAGTAAAATTAACAGCCACAAGCATAGCACTAGGCAAATAAGTCCCGATACTAACAAACCTCGAACTCTGCATCAACAGATAAAAAAAGAAACTCTGATGAAGATGCTCTAGCAAGTTATTCAAACTGCGAAAGGTACTTTCAATCACCCGCCCCATAGCCATTTCATCCTGCCATCCCTCTCCATAAGGCTGTAAAGTGATAGCGTCGACGTGGTAAGGGATGAAAGAGCTATGAGGACCCGAGGCGTGACCCAGTCCTTGGTTCATCATTCCGCGGAGCATGGTCGTGAGGCGGTCTTTGTAGGTATCTGTGTGTTGCCACATTTTTTGGAGGGAGGCTCCGATGCCCATTTGGCCCGAGGCGATGGCTACTACTGTGTTCAGGAGGTCTAGGTTGGGGAGTTGACCATTTATTCCGTCGTAGACTATGTGGATGGATTCGAAGCGGTGGTCGAAGGGGTAGTCGATTACTACTGCTCCTTGGAGAGCACCACTCTTAACGGGGAGAGATTGGATACCCTTCTGGTGAGTATCATGATATGCATCTACCCAAGCTTGAGGTCCAGCTCTACTATCCGCTGTAATCAGAAAGATGATATCTTTTGACCACAACGACCATCCTATATATCCGTAAGCCAATGTTTCAATCTGGAAAAAGGGTGCTAAAATACTCTTAAAATATCTCGCCAGGGTAAGAACAAGTGCAACACCACTTTTATTCAACTCCCCCTCCACATTCGTCCATGCTCCCACAAGGACAATTGCCTCCTCAGCATCTCCCCTGGGAGCATGTAGAATAGCGTAGATGTTCTCTCCCGAATATGTTTCCCCAGCACTCGTGTACTCATACTTCTGTCTCGCAACCTTAAGACCAGAAGCCTTAAAGAATTCCTCCAATTTATCATTCACCCTACTCAAACGTCAGTCCAGTATTCTCACTCCAATGCCCTTCCCTCCCCTTCTCCAATCCCTTTCCTTCCACCTCCCAAAACCAAGCACAAACCAGAGAGAAAAAACTCACTCAACATTCCCCTTCCCCTCCAGCGCATCAACCTCCCTCTTATACCCCCGAAAAACATTCTGATCGCTCCCCGCAAAATAAGTATGTACCTGCCCAGGCAACAGCGCGTTCTCCGAGATATACGTTTTCCTCGAGTAGTTATCGAGTGGCAGAACAAGTAGCCATGCGACGCCAATGACTATGCAGAGGAAGGACAGGTAGGGAGGGAGTTTGAGGATTCGAGGGTCGCGACGAAGTAGGGAGCCGGATGCTGGGCGCAAGGTCAGTGAAGTGATATGGGGAAATGGGAGGAAAGGGGAGGAGAGAGGAGAGCGAACCTAGGAGACCGGACATTTTTGTTTAGGGGGTGTGCTGGTTTAGGGCGGGGTTATTGGGGTCGTCATGGTGTTTTGGAGAGTGCTTATGGGGGAGCGTTGTGAGGCGACGCGATCAGCTATCAAGGTGTTAAGTACCGAGGTGAGTTTGAATTTGTGAAACAATGGGATTGTAATTTCAACTTTCTTATCAATAGAAATGTATTTCGAGTGTTTTATTCGATATACTGACATATCATACACAAACAGGTCCCTCTAACAATTACGCATGCAATACCTAGCAGCCTACAACCCAAAACCTCCCTCCGAAAAAAACGCCAAATATGCTATTTTTCTATACAAATGACAAGTTCCAAACTTCCCAGCCCAATCGCTACATAAACATCCTTCAAGGGCCCAATCTCTGAGAACTTCCCACCAACCCCATTTCAACCTGCATCCTATCCCCCGTCGGCAAACTGACATTCGACACATTGTTAGTCGACGTAGGCAGAACCCCGAATCTTCCATAAGTCTTCTGATCAACCGACACATAATGCGGCAATCGCCCAAGTAAATTGAGTTTCCCCTCAATCCAGCGGAGTGCCCACTCAGGTGGTGCCAGAAACTTGAGATACCCCAGGCCCCCTATTCCCTCATTAGTTCTGTTCTTTGGTTTGTGTATGATGATGAGCGAGGGGAAGAGAAGGCGGGAACTTACAACCATATCCAAAAGCAAGACCACACAAATGTCCCAAGAAACTTGTATTCGGAACCAGAACCGAGACGAACACCACCAGAACAAGTGGTGTAATCCAAGTAGGTACCTGGACCGTCCCAAGCTGGAACGAGGGATTCGTTTTATACGTCTTTACCGCTTCCATAGCAAGTAATGTGAAGACCCAAATACTACAACATAAGTTAGCCCATTCCTGTTCCCTCTCTCTTCCCCTTTCACCCCAAATGTGTTCATACCTCGATCCCAAAACCGCAGTATTCATCCCCAAAATCCCCCTTTCAATAAGAGTATACAACAGCGCCGGAATCGTAGAAAGCGCTACACCAACATCGAACCAATCAGTAATCTGCCATCCAAGAATTAGGGGGGTAAAGTATAACTCACGACCAAGGAATAGCCCCAAACTAGTCAAAGTCCCGTACTCAGCCTCAAACCTTTCCAACAGAGGCGCAAGAGCAATCAAATTGAAAAAGGTATGGAAAATCCCATTATGAATTAGCGGAAACGTATTCGTCCTATACACTGTAATCACCAACACCATTAGCACATCTCTTGCAAAAGCTTTTCCATGCCACCCCCTCTTCACCCAAAAAATCCCTCTTCATGACCAAATACCTGGAGCAAAGACACATAGCAATAGGAAAAGGGACACAAACTAGTACTAATCCCAATCTCCTTCGGAATCAAAGCCCCCCATTGCACCAGATCAAAAACCTTCTGATAGCTCAACGTCCAGAGCAGGAGTATAATCGCGATAATACTCCTCGTAAACAGTGGCAGTCGGAAGATATACGAGCGCATTCGTGCCGCCGAGAATTGAGGAAGACTTGGTGCCATGGCGAACGAAGTGAGTCCTTAGAAAACGAGGCAAAGCCCGGTGAGTCCCGCAGAACTTGGACGACCGAAGTGAGTCCTCGTAGAACTTGTGCCGAGCAAGTGAGTCCTCACAGTGAGTCTTGCGGAACTTGTTCCTTGGACGAATTTTCCTCTGACAAATCGAACGAGAAACTGTCCTCTGACGGAAGGACCGGTCGAGCTAGATTTCGAGGTATACGTCAAAGTGGTGTTTCCAAATCAATCTACCATCGATTCCGCAGTTGGCATCCGTGTCATCCGATGTTGCGATGGTGGTTCGGCGTGTGCTGGCAGACAGCTTGTTGGAAATGACATCTTCGAGGAAAGACGCGCCTCGCTTAGTCCTGGTAGGACGAGGCTGAAGGTTCTAGTACGAGGCTACGAAATAACTGTTTTCCATCTACACTGATTTGCTACTTATAGTCACTAAGATAAATACTTTATGAGAGAGTGAAGTGCTCAGTGACAGCTTGTTTTCAAGAAAAGAGGAAAACATTCACATGCAAATATAATCATATTAAAAAAAGCCTGTTTCTTAGGTTCATGGTCGCATATATAACACTACAGAGGTTTCTTGGAATGACCGAAAGGCTCATAAAGAATCAAATATGCACAGACTAAGGAAATATCTCACGTTGCATGAGTAAAGTACAGCAGGATTATATCCCCAAACTCCAGTCCCATTTCCCCGCTTCAACAAAACAACCCATTTTACTTCTTAGCAGCATTGGCCTTGGCCATGGTGTTAAGTGCACTTCCGTTCTTGAACCATTCAATTTGAGGGGCGTTGTATGTGTGTGAGAGTTTAATATCAAAGGTCTTTCCATCCTTGGGGTGGACTCTGAGGGTCATTGGCTTCCCCACAGCGAGTTCGGTGCATAGAAGGTCAAGCTATTAATTGATTTAGTAGATATTAAGTTTTAAAGGGGTATGAAGAGCTTACCTTGTCGGCTGGGTTGATCCTGTCGTAATCTGCTGGGTCGGAAAAGGTAAGAGGAAGCATACCCTGCTTCTTCAAGTTGGTCTCGTGGATACGAGCGAATGATCGAGTGATAATGGCAAGACCACCAAGATGTCTTGGCTCGAGAGCGGCGTGTTCTCTTGAGGATCCCTCGCCGTAGTTCCAGTCACCAATGACAACCCATGGAATGCCCTTCTTCTTGTAATCTCTGGCAGTTGCTGGGACAGCATCATACTCTCCAGTAGTGAAGTTTCTAACCTTGTTTGCCTCTCCGTTCTCAGCGTTCTTGGCACCAATCAACATGTTGTTGGAGATGTTGTCCAAGTGTCCACGGTACTTGAGCCAAGGACCGGCCATGGAGATGTGATCAGTGGTGGTCTTTCCGTCGCACTTGATGAGAATTGGGAGGTCGGTAGCATCCTTTCCATCCCATGCCTTGAAAGGCTTCAAAAGTTGAAGACGATCACTGGTAGGTGAGACGGCAACGCTGACAGCATCACGCTTAGCTGGTGGTGCTTGGTAAGTATCTTGTCCTGGGTCGTATCCTCGCTCTGGAAGACCTGCACCAGTCGGTGGGGACAAAAGGAACTCGTTTCCATCCTTGTCCTTTAGCTTGTCGGTAAGAGGGTTGAAGTGGAGGGAGCCTGAAATAATCATGGCTACAACTAGATCTGGAGAAGTGACGAAAGAGTGGGTGGCTGGGTTGGCATCGTTACGTCCAGTAAAGTTTCGGTTGTAGGATGAGAGAATGGAGTTGGCCTCTCCCTTCTTGACATCCTTTCGGTCCCATTGTCCAATACATGGGCCACATGCGTTGGCAAGAACCATTCCACCGAATTCCTCGAGGGTAGCAAGTTGTCCATCACGCTCGATTGTGGCGCGAATTTGCTCGGAACCAGGGGTGATGGTGAAAAGAGACTTGGCCTTGATACCGTGGTCGAGAGCATCACGGGCAATTGAGGCGGCTCGAGACATATCTTCGTATGAAGAGTTTGTGCAAGAACCGATCAAACCAACCTTCAACTCCTCAGGCCAGTTGTTAGCCTTTACGGCCTCACTGAACTTGGAGATTGGGGTGGCAAGATCTGGGGTGAAAGGGCCGTTGATGTGTGGCTCCAACTCGGAAAGGTTAATCTCAATGAGTTGATCATACTCGGCACCCTCATCCTCTCTGAGCTCCTTGGCGTAGACACGGGAGAAGTCCCCGATATCTTTACGTTTGGTGGCGGCGAGGTAATCGTACATTCGGTCGTTGAATGGGAAAAGAGAAGTGGTAGCACCAATTTCGGCTGTTTTAAAGGTTAGTTGAGCACCCAGGGCATAGCTAAGATCTTAATGAGGGGTAATTGGGTAAAGAGCCGATTATCCCAAGCTTAGAGAAGCAATTGAGAGAAATATTCCACGCTTCCTGAAATAACGGGAGAAAAGGTTGCTTTGCTGACTTACCTCCCATGTTGCAGATTGTGCCCATTCCAGTTGCGGACAAAGTCTCGGTACCAGGACCGTGGTATTCGACAATAGCTCCGGTTCCACCCTTCACAGTCAAGATGCCAGCAACCTTGAGAATGATATCTAGAGAAAATTAGCAGCTATTTTTTCAATCGGTTAGAGCGAGTTAGCCACGTACCCTTTGGTGTAGTCCAGCCAGACATTTCTCCGGTAAGCTTAATACCAATAACCTTTGGTGCCTTCAGCTCCCAAGGAAGGTTGGCCATCACATCAACAGCATCAGCTCCACCAACACCAATAGCGCACATTCCAAGACCACCAGCGTTGGGAGTATGCGAGTCGGTACCGATCAACAGACCACCTGGGAATGCATAGTTTTCGAGTAAAATTTGGTGGATGATGCCGGAGCCGGGTCTCCAGAAACCAATGTTGTATTTTGCGCAAGATGTGGAAAGGAAGTCGTAAACCTCTTTGTTGATGTCGATAGCGCGGGTAAGATCCTTCACACCTCCAACTTGTGCCTCAATCAAATGATCACAGTGGACAGTGGTAGGGTTGGCCACCGAAGGCATGCCGGCGGACATGAATTGGAGAATGGCCATCTGGGCGGTAGCATCTTGACAAGCAACGCGATCTGGGCGGAGCTTGAGATATGAGACACCTCTCTCGATTTCCTGGCCGTGAGGGTCGTCCAGATGGGAGTAGAGAATTTTCTCGGCGAAGGTGAGAGGGCGGTTGTTTAGTCTCTGACGAACAATGGCCAGGTTCTCGGACATCTTCTTGTAGTTGATGAAGTTGCCCTCCTCGTGGATATTCTGCTTAACCTTCTTATCGAGGGGGTGGTCGCTGACTGTCGCCATACGACGAATGCCCAGCGAGGCAACTGCTCGCCGCTGGGCCATACCAAAAACCTGTCGCGTAGCCAACATGGTTGCAAAGAGGGGAGATGCTAATTGAGGGTATCGCGAGAAAGGAATCTGGAGGAGGAGGAGGAGGAGGAGGAAAGGAAAGGAAGAAGAAAGTGGAGGTTTTAGGTTGGCAAGAGAACCTTGAGTTGCCGAGCTAAACCTGGGAACAGCTGGAGCTTAACCACGCCACGCTTGAGAAGGTGGCCGCTGCCGTCACCAAGCGTTATCACCGGGCCGAGAGCCAATCAGGAGGCGCGGATTTCAATGGGCGAAAGCATGGAGGTCAGGCAAGAACGGCCGACCGGGGCTGGAAAAAAGCGACATCGGATTTTGAGGTGGAGACGGTAGGGTGGGTCCGAGGGAGTCGGCCAATCAACGGACCTTTTTTTTACCTGCAGACCGCAATGAAGTTTTTCTCGTGATTTAATTTTGGGCGGAGTTGGAGTCTCCGATTGAAGGTTGCAGGTGAATCTCTTGTTTAGGTCCAAGGGTCAATTCCTTGTGATTCTGAGGCTCCATTGCGTCAAATGTGTCACCTGCGCACCAGAGCCTCTTTTGCGGTTACGTGGGGTTGACTAATAGAAAGAGGTTAATTAGCTGAAGAGCATTAAATACCCTCATGTTTTAGATCTAATTCACCAATTGAGCAATTCAGATAAAACCCTTAGAATTAGTCTAATCGACACGAATCAACATCGGACTTTTCTAAACACCCTTGACTCGTTGCGGGTCACCTCCACAGCTGGAGCCTTCCTCCTTCCGTCCAGCCTCGGAGCTACTCCGTACTCGTGCACCAAAGTTTTACCGGCGCGAAAGAAACTTCTTTCTGGGGAACACCGAAATCCAGACAATCCGTAATCGCAATTTGGTATCTGCACCTTCAACATCTACAGTTACATCTTGCATATACCATCAGTCATGGGAATCCCTCAGAAGACCACGCGCACCAAGACGAGAAGACGTTTGAGGTATTTAGCTACCTTTTTTTTTTCTTCAAGTGCGGCGCATGGATAATTATGCCCCGCCATTTCATCCCACCTCATCAACGTATCGCTAACAATTATATGTAGAGACGTCGATCAAGTCGAAGCCGATATACGGGACCCAAAACATTTAGAACAACATAAGAGCAGTAAGGCTGCTGAGGATCTTCCTGGTTTGGGAGAGTTCTATTGTGTGGAGTGTGCGAAATGGTTTGAGAGCGAGCATAGTCTTGTTGGTCATCGAAAGGGAAGCACACACAAGAGAAGGTAGATATGCCTACCATCGCCAAGAAGTATTCGGAAGCTAATTACATATTCAGATTGAAGCTTTTGAAAGAGGGCGCATATACACAAGCAGAGGCTGAAGCTGCAATTGGTATGCGAATCGACAACGGTCCTCGACAGGCAGCCAGAGAAAAGACCCACGATATGGAAGTAGAGATGGAGGACTCGGGCTTCGTGGGCGAGGAACAGGCGACTTGAGGTTGTCACATCACACAAAATCCGATTCAAGAGACTACCATGATGGGCCTGGTGTAAATGGCTGCCGGAAAGTCACAATTGGGGTATATTTCGCTATCTATCTCACAGTACGACCTTTCGCAGCTCTGGCTAGACCGCTTCCCCGAGTCCCTCGAACCCCTCCTCGTGCAGTGCCACCTCGAGCAGAAGGAATGCCACCACGACCTCCACTTGCTACTCGTGATGCTGGGGCTGGAGTTGAGAATCTCGGGGTGGCTTTGGAGGATGTGGGTGGATTTTCGACGAAAGATGTGTCGGTGGTCCTGCAAACATTAGTATGGGGAACTTCGAAATAAAAGAAATTCAGGGCACACATGAATGTTGTTTCTCCATCGATCTCTCCGCGGAATCTCTCTGAATTTGTAGAGCGTCCTGTGATATAATCAGCGCTGTTCCAAAATGACATTATACCAAGTCCTACCCAAATCAACCTCCTGCTCTCTCGCCCTTTTAAAAGAATCCGGAATAGGCGCCTGTCACAGATCAGCTAAATCCATAAACAACCTCTTACTGTATCCAACATACCTCGGGAAAATCGACACAAAAAGCATTCATATTCAACCCATACAAAAAACTAGCAAAGTTCTCACTAAACCTCGCTAGACTCTCATGCATCAACTGCAAATGCATAAAATTGGCCTCCAAATCCGCCATGGAATCCGATAACTCTGCAAAGGCAGGCTCAAATGCTTCTATGGGCGCATCGGAGATTCCCCCACCAGCACTATTTCGACCGGATTCGCGCAAGGAGGAACGTGACGAGGGTCGTAGAGGGGTTGTTGGACGGGAGAGGGGTCGGCGGCTGGCGGAGGTGGAGCGTTTGATGCTGCTGGTTGCTTGGGGGGTGGTGGAGGACATTTTGAGGGGATCGTTGAAGGAGAAGAACTTTGACAGAGAGAGTCAATGGCGAGCAGCGCGAGGTTGCTGCGATATCAATAGATACCAGAAGACGCGGTGTTTTGTGTCGCGAGCGGGCCGAATTAGATCGGGTTGTTTATCGGAGATTTAGGCTTTCGCTCCCCCGCCTTGACATAATGCAAAGATGGTTTACTTTATGCAGTTGTTTGTGTTGATGACGCTTTTATGAAAATTCCAAGAGAGGCACAGCGGCTCGTTCGGAAATGGACTTGTTCTTCGCCTTCTCAAAAGTCACTTCGCGGTCCTTCACTTACAGACGTCGTATTCGACCTCGTCTTGTGCTCCCGTGTCTCCCTATTCCCAAGCATCAAATTGGATTGGGCCTCGTTCTGTACCATTGGCGCATTACGTTCGCAACTCTTTCCCCCACCTCAGCCACTTCTCCTCCTTCTCGGTGGAGTCCCTCGTAGTCAGGTACTTGACCCTCTCACAAGACCTCCCACGAAACGTCCATGAAAAAAGAAAAGACCGCGAAACTGCTTAAATCCAATCTTGCGAGTTTGCGCAATCATCTTGCGCCAATATCTGTCTTGCGCCTCAGCACTGCCAACAACCCCCGCTGCCAACGTATCGCTGACCCGAGTTTCCTCACACGCACAAGAAAAAATCAAATACAACCTCTTTCCACATTCACACAATTACAACATTGTCGCCTCCTACGCCGTTCACCAAATTCAACTAGTCGAAATCATAGACCCTTGTCTGACTCGCAAGGACCGAAACAGTCTATTCACAACATCGACACAATCCCAAAGTCGGTTAAAGCGATACCACACCCCCCTAATACTTCACACAGCAGCTTCGGTTCCTGGTCTGCCGTTGCAATTGCCCTCGTTGCGGGATTAATCGCCTACTCATCCGATTCCACCTCACGGTCCAAGAAGAAACACCCCACAGACTCGAAATACCCATCCGAAGTAGTCCTCGAAATCGAAGAATTCTACGAATACATCATGTCACAAGAAAACCAGGTAGGAAGGGTAGGAAACCTGACCCCCGACCAAGAAGAGAAACTCAAGCAACTATGGGTGGCAACATTACGGGTATTCGGTGTCGCAGAAAAGGAAGCCAGTGATGTAAACGGAACCCTCGAAGCCGCCGATGGAAAACTCAAAGAGGAAACGGGCGATACGAAGAAATCAAAGAAGAAGAGGATGTCCCTATTCCGCAGAAGCGATAAAGATAGTGCCTCGACGAAATCCTCTGATTCAGGAACGGCTACTCCCACAGGATCAGTAGAAGATGACAAATACGGACAAACGAAGGAATTCCACGAAGCATTGGCGAATCAATCACCCGAATCTCTGAGAGCTACCTTCTGGAGTATGGTAAAACACGATCACCCCGACGCCCTTCTATTGCGATTCTTGCGGGCAAGAAAATGGGATGTGGACCGGGCGTTGATAATGATGATCTCAACAATGAAATGGAGAGCAAGAGATGTCCACGTAGACGACGATCTTGTTAAGAATGGCGAACTGGGAGCTCTGGAGGATATCAAAGGCGATGATCCTGCGAAGAAGAAACTTGCCGAGGATTTCCTTACACAAATGCGAATGGGGAAGAGCTTTTTCCATGGCCTGGATAAGGAGGGACGGCCGATGTGTTTTGTTAGGGCGAGATTGCATAAACAGGGGGAACAAAGTGAGGAGAGTTTGGAAAAATATACGGTTTTTACGATAGAAACTGGGAGGATGATTCTTGCGCCTCCTACGGATACTGCTGTAAGTCAACCACTTCCCCCAATTGTTCATTTCACTAATGAAATATAGTGCGTAATATTCGATCTAACAGGATTCTCAATGGCAAACATGGATTACGGCCCGGTAAAATTCATGATCAAATGTTTCGAAGCGAATTATCCCGAAAGTCTAGGTGTAGTACTAGTCCACAAAGCTCCATGGATTTTCCAAGGTCAGTCCCATCCATATGCCCCTTTTCAAAATATACCACTAACATTACTCCAGGAATCTGGAAAATCATCCGCGGCTGGTTAGACCCCGTAGTAGCCTCCAAAGTCCACTTCACAAACACAAACCTCGAAATGGAGGAATTCGTGCCGCGCTCAAACA
Organism: Hymenoscyphus infarciens; assembly: GCA_001414345.1. NCBI lineage: Eukaryota > Fungi > Ascomycota > Leotiomycetes > Helotiales > Helotiaceae > Hymenoscyphus > Hymenoscyphus infarciens. The sequence goes on along the minus strand of LLCB01000032.1, from coordinate 54,732 downwards.
TCATCAAAGAACTAGGCGGGGACGAGGATTGGGAGTATAAATATATTGAACCTTCCCCTGTGGAAAACGATGCTATGAAAGATATTGCGACACGGGATAAACTGTTGACTGAGAGAGAAAAGAGTGTTGAGGAGTACGAAAAGGCTACGCTTGAGTGGGTAGAAGGTAAAGGAAATAAGGAGGAGAGAACGAGGGTTGCAGGAATATTGAGAGATGGGTATTGGGTGCTGGATCCGTATGTTAGGGCTAGGAGTTATTATGATCGGGTTGGGTTGATTGGTCCTGGGGGGAAACCACAGTTTTATCCTGGGAGACAGGATGCTAATCCTACACCGGTTGTGGCTCCTGCTGTTGCATCAGTCGCTGCCAATGGAGCGCCTAAACCGATAGAGACTTCGGAGGCGGATCTGGATTGAGGTGGGATTGTGAAAAATGGGGGTTGTATCATAATAATATGCATCGAGAAATAGATGTTTGGTGGTTGGGGCGTTGTGGTTACTTGATTGGTAGCATTCTTGGATAGAGAAGATGGTTGATCGCTGGTTTAAAGCATGGGCTTTTTTAATTCCTCCTTGTTGCTTTGGTTGTTAGGGTAAACAAGAGATGAGGGAGCGCATGGATTGGGTTTGCCCCAAAGCGAAGTAAGAAAGTACAGAGGGTAGTCGAAAAATTCCACCGCTTCAAAAATATCTACTTATTATTTGTTTGAACTGCGTTTTGATTGATTTTCAATTGCTTCGTGTATGATACAGTACAAGTAAGGTTATAGAGCAATAGATAGCGTATAGGTTGCATAGTGCGAAGTAGATGAATTTGGCAATTGAAAATGAAGAATTGCCTGTCACATAACAGAGAATTGATCTACGATTACGAGCTTCTTGCTTGGTTTTTGTGTTGATTATGGGCATGGGGTTTTCAGTTCTTACTTTGGTCGTTGTGGTAGGTAGAGCGTATGGGTTGCATAATCAAAGTAGAAAGTGCTTACATACTTACTTAGGGTAGTTTGCAAATGAAGAACTATGTATTATGCCCGGTAAATCAACATAGCTTTTTTTTTTTTTTTTGTTTCCTTTTTGAAATGTAACAGGTCGATGCCAGAGAATGCTGAAGAGCAAATTGTCATGCCCGAGAGTCCCGGAAAGGGACACGAAAGACGAGCACAATCCAGAACGCATACAGAAGGAAGAAACACCCAAGCCCCATGCTATGAGTGCAAAAGTATCTTTTGTATTGACAGTAAAGGAATAATTGACAACAACTAAAAGGTCGACGACGAACTGCAAACTTTCAGATCATAGGTCAAAGGAACTGGGTAAGTGAGCGAGTAAAGCCTTGAGGCCGTTTAGGGAGGGTTTTGCCGTCGCTGCCAACCGTAGCGTCTTGGTTTATGAAGACAACGCGATTGACGCTTCGAAGGGGAAACTCTTAAGCTTAAGGGGTTTTGTTGAGGCGTCGGGGTTTACCATCGGCTTGATATTTTGAATTTTATCAGATAAAAATTACTTATATACTTCAAGAACAGCGAAATGATAAGGGATCCAATTCTGGAATAACTTCAGATAGTCACGTGCGACCAGACTTCGGTGTAACAATCGAACCATCCCACAGCGGTCCCGCAAGCGAGAGCGGCATCGAAGACCTGTACAGCTCCAATGAAATCCGCAGTCCATTGGCAACCTTGATTTACGACTCCTGGCACGTTCTTGCTTACTTTTCTGTGTTGGTTGCGGGTATTTGCTTAATTGATCTGTTCTGTGGTGGGTATGGGTATTTTCTGACTACAATTACATTTTGGACTTGATATCTGCCAACAGAGCTTTCAATCCTTCCATGTCGGTTTTTTGTTGCGGCCAGCCGATGGACATTCCTTCTGCTTCGTTTGGTTTTGGGATCTGTGAGGTCGGGCGTTAGCTTATCCTCTTCGAAAGTTATGTGTTGTATCTTTATATTTCGTCATAGGTTGTAGATTGGGGATATGGCATTGTTAGGAGGGGATGATGAGGACGTACCATATGGAAGTGAACCTATGAAGAATTGGATTAGTATTATTCTACAACTCTTGAGGAAGAGGGGTATGGGGGGATGGAGGGGGAAAACATACATGGTCAACCTCCTGATGGGCGATACGACCGTTGTTCTGTAGGACGTTGTAGTTTTCTGCGCCGGTTGCTTTGACTAGCTGTTTTACTACTGGCTGTATAGCCATATTTTTGTCAGCAATTGTACCCCTTCTATCCTTCCTATCCTGTAACATTCGAGGTTCCAAGTGTTCCGCCAATTGCACAAAAGAAGGACTAGCTGTGGAAGAGGGAGGCGTGGGAGAGGTCAAGGTCGGAAGGGCAACGAACCAAGATCTCGGATAATTGATCATCAGGGATATCGATTAATTTCTCGCCGTGGTATTTGGGGATTACTAACTATTATGTACATATTTGTTAGCTATCATCCCCATCCAACCATTCTCATCTTTGTCGTCTCCCTTGGGCATTGGAGGTGGAAGGAGGGTAACATACAGCATGTCCTCTCGAAAGCGGATTGATATCCAAGAACGCAAGGACTTTATCGGATTCGAAGAGTTTGAAGGAGGGAATGTCGCCTGGTTGGTTTGAGCATTAGCTTCAAAGTTCTTTGTATGGCTGTTGGTGGCACCTCGCGGGGAACTCGCAGGGCGAAGGGAAGGAAAATAAGAGGATGGGAATGGGAAAAAGAGGAAGAGTACCTTTGACTATTTTGCAGAATATGCAGGCTGCTGCTGAAGACATTGTGGATTTTGTTTGTGGTTTTGGGCGAGAAAGTTTGGTGGTGTGAGGTTGTTGTTGATGGGAGCTTTGGGAACGCGGGGTTGTGTTTTTGTGGAGAGCTTGCTGCGACGAGCGGGATGATGATGGGTTTTGGTTATTTCACGACGATCTGATCTGATCAGAAAATTAGATTCTTTCAAAAATATTCCCGGCACTAGTATGTTTTGTTTTCTAATTATCCCTCTACCACTTGTTCAAATTCTATAAATTTGGCCTTCGAGTTCCCACGGTGCAAAGGAAAAGTCATCGTGGCCCTAACCTACTTCTTAGAGTCGAGCTTACAATGGAAACTCCCAGATTGTAAACAAACTGCAATCCGATGACCAATCCCCTCACTTAGCAATCAACGCAGAATTATAAATCAAGATACAATTACAAAGTCGGACCTCGCAAGCAATGTGTAGGTCGCATCTCAAACGGGGGGAATTTGTGGACCTCGGGATAAGTAAAGTGGGACCCAGCTGCTAGTCTTCATAACCACTAATAGCACTTTTCTAGGACTGGAGTGGGACAAACTAGCTCAGAATTCATTTCTTGCCTTTTACCAGAGATGACCGTGGTTCATGCCCATTATACTCCATTCATTCAATCTTTGTAACCAAACTTCTGCTATCAGAAAACTCTTCTTTTTGCTTTTTTTATTTTTTTCACAGCGTTTTGATCCGATGATGATGATCTATTGCTCAACTTTTTACTCTACAAGCGAGAAGGTGAAATGGCTGCTCAACTCCACTGTCACCTCATACTCGGCAAGGCTACGGAAACTTGGCACTTATCTGCCAACCTTCTTTCCTCGCTGCTTTGAACATATCATTTCAGGCGTTGATTTTTATACCTACAATTCTTCTCCCGTTGACTCATTTTGAAGTATCTCGACTCCTAAACGTTTCAGCAAATCCGGTTGCCTCAGAAAAGTTAGGCATCAAGAAAAGTTTGTGAATAACAGCTCTGCCCTGAATCATCGCCCAAGTACAAAAGGCTGTAGAAGAGTGCACAGAAAAACATCATCTCCATTCTTTCAAAACAAATTCAACCACATCAAAAAGTTCACACTCTCGTGAGATATCGAAAATGTCCAGCTTCCGCAGCACACCCCTCTTTGGCGGGGCTCTTATCGTGGACCTCCCCTCCAACTTCGCCGACGTCAGGTAAGTCCAGCCCCTATCTACATATCTACATATCTCCATATCTCATTGCCACATACTAACAATAAGCCCAGTACCATCCGACAAGTCCCCGATCATCAAGAAGTCTATCTCGACAAAGATGGCTTCACAAGCATCATCTTCGACATCACCGAACGAGTCGGTCTCCCAGGTTCTGGCCCAGCCGTCGACGGCGCAGCCTTGACAACCCATCTTGAGGATATCGTCGATTCCGAAATCGATACCGTTAAAGTCTGGAATACCTCCGACACCGTATTCTCCAAACTTCCGTACGTATCATGCCACCCTTCCCCTCCTCATATTCATCACGTGCTAACCACCGCATCTCAAAAAGTGAAGGAACACCATCTTACACCTTAATCGCTACACAAACACCACCTCCTCAACCAGGCTCTAAGAGTCCTGATTTCACAGCTATCGTCCTTACACTGATCAGATTGGAAAAGGAAAGCACGGATATTCTTGTTACCATCAATGTTCCGCATATTAAGGGGGAGTATACGGAGGAGGAGATTGATATGCAGATGGGCAAACAAGGGAAGTTGATTGAGAGTAGTGTTGAGATTGCGGCGAAGATTTGGGAGACTTTTAAGATTAAGGACTGGGGTCTTTTTTCGGAGGTCTGAGGGGGGTTTTGTGGGAAGAAAGAATTCGGGGACTACATTGGGAAGTGTTACTGGGTATGATGGATATTGGGAGGAATCCTGGAGAGATGAAGGTTATGATACTTTTTTTCCTTTTTCTGGATGTATGCATGGAAATGGAGCTCAGCGAAGATTTGTTGGCCAGGAGATCGATGGGATGGATATTCAGGGACCGCCGAGGAACACTCAATCCCCTTTACATAGGTAGTTAGGTAGATACGAAAGAATTGAATCAAGACAACCTCGTTTACATGCCGTGCATTCAAACCATAATTCTTTTTTTTTTTGAAATCTCAACGTTTATTAGCACTGTACATCTCACCCTTTTTATATATGCGACAATCTGTCCCCTTCCCTCCTCCCCTCCTTGCAAAACGATGCAAATTGTCGTCTTCGTGTTCTTGGGTGCTATCTACGAAGCACACTTTGTTTGTTTGCTGCTGTGATTCTCGTAAGAGAAAAATTTATCTGATGTTGTCGATTATGAAATCTGTTCTCTTTAGTGGGGATGTATTAATAGTGAGAACGAGATTGGCGGTATGTATGGAAATGACAACTAAATTATGTTGTAGAAACGACAGTACTAGTAGAATTCTGTTGGATTGGTTTATTACTGACAGCAGTAGCTAAAAAACCCCCAAAAGTAATTTTTTGTTTGTACACTTCACGTTGGAATGTTTATTTCTTGTAAACTAATTTGTTCATTTATTATACTTCATGGGGATGAGAGAATTGAAAAGAATAAAAGGAGTTACAAGGAACGTAAAATAAATAGATACATTCACTATATTAGTACCCTTCCGAAGTTCATCTTTTGTTTTTGATTTTTGGAAAGTATTCAGGATATTAAGGAATATGGAAGGATAATTAGAGGGTTGTTATATTATTGATCTTTATAAAATATCTTTCAGAAATTTGAGATTCATAAGAGTTTTGACATTTCGTAAACTATTATTCAATTCAGTTTATTATGTGTTCTTACAAAGAGATAGACAAGATATCTAATGACCACGCTGGTCTATTTAGAATTTATTCAACCTCAACAAGTTTTGTGGGGGCTAGTTCAAGATAGGCTCCTGGTAGGTTAGGTTTCGCTTAAGCTGCAAAAGCAACAGCCCCCAGCTGAAAGTGGTTGGAACCCCCCAAAAAGGATTCAGTTGAGGCTCCAAATAAAGCCACTTTACGGCTTTGAGTCTTCTAGGGCGTAGCTCAGCAGTATCCCTAACTACCTTGACCTGATTCCTTCCCCCGCAACCCTTTTTTTATGCTTCCTACAAAACCCCGGAGCACTACCAACATTCATGGTGCCACGTTATTCAATTCCACGAAAGCAATTGGCAAACCCCGCCAACTCTACTCGACTTTTTCTGGGTTCGTCTCTCATGCCATGGTCAAACAACAGCACAAAACGAGAGGACAGCACCCACACGGGGTACACTGAATACACACCAGTTAGCTTGGTGGATAGCCTGATCGAAACAGAGCAATGGCATCTGCAGTCTCCAAACATCGCCCTCCAGGCTCCCAATAACAACGAAATTATATCTGGTACCACCTCCGTTTCGGAGCAAGGGGCCTCTCTTCAGATACAGAGTCAATATATCCAGGAAGTCGCGATCAAGAAACATCCTCCCAGCACCCTCAGAACCATACACCCCAAGTCTCAACAAAAAATAGGAGGGAGCAAGAATTGAAGGAAAGAGCCTCTTTGGAAGCCACTACTCCGCCGTACGTCAGATGGGTAGTTCATTGGAGAACACCCGGACTTATAATGCTGTTACTCTTCTTTAATAACTTGTTTTCTGTCGTACATCATATACAATACAGCCATCTTCATGGAACCGAGGCCGTAATGTAAGAATGGAGCACGGCTTTGGGTACTGGCTACGATTTTCTCGTGGTGGCACTATATCGAGCGGCTTGTTCTCAGGCATATGAACAATCTATTTGGACAGTTCTCAAAAGAAAACCAATAGAATTGGGAACACTCAACACTTTGTTCTCCTTGAATTCCAACCCAGTGGGGTTCCTGAGTCTTCAGTTGCTAAAAAAGGCCAATATTGCTGCTCTTGCAGCCTCAGTCTGTTGGTAAGTCAGAAGTTCACTTGAAGGATGGAATTCTCCCAAAAGAACATATTCTTGAGACTTCTAAATCAAGGGATCCGGTGGTCTCTCTTTGCTCCACCCTTTTAGCACAGACAACCTTTCCGTTGTATAAAAGATTCCCGTTAAAAAACGAGGACTTTCTAACAACCATAAAAGATGTATAGCCTTAGCAGGCCTTGCTCCACCAGCTATTCTTGCCGATGTTTCTGGATACCGAAATAAAACCATGACCGGGCAAGTCCCAACCATTGATTAGGAGTCATTCGCAGGCAAACCACATTTACCGGGAGATTCCGCGAATTCGCCTTTACTATATCTGGCTCTAGCAGCAGCAAGAGAAGCAAAGGTACTTGATCCCGTATTAGAATTTTCTTTCGCGTCGAATTTTCCATTTGGCTTGCAATTCTACGGACCTTCTGTGAAGTGCTCCAACGCAACTTCCAGCCAGCAAGAAGTTTTCGACAAGTACACGAGTGGGTTAAATGATAATTAAATAATTCAATCCAATATTGATCTGAATGGACAGAGCGGGCAGTCAAAGAATAGAGCATAAAAGGAGATTCTAGGGCGGGGGGAAAGCCGCCCGTTATGCTTTCATCCTCTGTCTCAGCGCCTTCCGCATACAATGAAACTTTTGTTTACTTTGGACGAGATGAGAGTCATCATCCACTCTCCTTGACCTGGGATTATGCACCACCCGGACAACGTTCTAAAGTACTACTACTTCAACTCTACCTGTTATTTTGGCCGCCCGGGATCGCCCTGTCTGGTCTACGTTCCCCAATTTTAGGTCCAGACCGCAAGTTCAAGTCTAGTCTGCATACTGGGCAATGCATCATTTGATGTAAACTTCGAGTTCATTAGCGGAAGTCAGAAAACGGTACGGTATCAAACCACACGCTTTGAACCTGTGCGAATTCCAAAATATAAGATAGAAAGATCGGGTCTCGCGTATGAATGGGAAGCTGTCAAGGGAGAATACCGGCAGGAAGCTGCTACAAATTACATTTTGATACGCTGACGACCATTTTATCGGGTTCTGTGACGGTTTCAATACACGATGGACCAGTTATTTAAAGAGGTGACTTCAATTTCATCTGCTGGTTCCCCCCTGAGCCAAATTATGCATACCGAACTTGCGATTTGTGAAGAGCTCGCAGCGAATTATTGGAACGAAAATCCAATAGGCATGTCGAGAAAGGGGGCTGTATCCTGGCAGCTGGCAGAAAATTATGGTGTGTATGAGCCTGCGAAGCTAAAGAATTTGACCAAATTGCCCAAATACAAAAACTCAACAGCACGTTGCCGAAACACTACACTGCGTTTTGGAATCGAAGACTTTCATGAACATTATTACACTCAGTCTGCTAGGCATTCCGGAGATTCTGTGTGTCCATATCTTCGAATCGTAGACTACTTGCTATCACGCTAACGTTGAGTTAGTAAGAAAGAAAGCCTTGAAAACTCAACTGTGACCTACTTCAATACAAACCTCGTTCTTTCATACGGAATTACATTTTTTTTCACTGGCCTTCTAGTTAGTCTCTGTTTCTACTCCCTCGATTGAAACGGCGTCGCGCACAGCACCACATTTTCAGCATTAATTACCACCACTCGAAACTCTCAACTTGATCAACTATCCAAAGGCCACTCACTTGGTGCTTTGTCTTTAGATGAGAAGACGATGAATGTGAATTTGCGGTTGGGTAATTTACCAGAAGTTACTGAAGAGTGGGATGTTGGGAATAAACATCTTGGTTTTGGTTTTGCTGACGATGTGAGAGAACTCAAGGAGGGTGAATTTTAAGTTTAGTTCGTAGGAGTAAGAAGCTATGAGAACTTCTGAGAGGATTTAAGTTTGAGAGAATAATGGTATTATTGGCTTCGGGGGTTTCAGCTCTTTTATTTCTTTTTTATGTGGTTGCTTTATCTGTAGAGTAAAGTGTTATTACGAAAGGGGGAGGAAGCTAGCCGAGAAAATTGACAATTAAGTGAGGTAGTAGCATAGAAATATAATTATGCATGTTGAGAAAAGGAGCTGGAAGTTGTATTGAAGCTCCTACAGAAAAAAGCTGAAACGCAATGGTTCGGGTTCGAGGAGGGTTAAAAAATCTCTCAACATCAAAAAAATGATCAAAATAGAAGGAATCTGTTGATTCGAGACGTCGCTGGAAAGATTATTAGAACTTGAATTGGGCTTAGGGTGATAGGACATACTGTGCAGGGATCAAGGAAATGAACGATTTCTAGCAAATACTTCGTCTTTGTGGAGTTTGGTGGCCAGCACATTCCAGGTTCAACCACTTATGATAAGTCTAGATAGCATGAGAATACACACAGCGGAAGTATCTCAAAATGAGATCTGCCGAGTTACCTTTTTGGTGGTGACATACATAGGCTTTTCACAAAACATTACTCTGACAAATTGTACGGATCTTTGTTTATCACTCTCACACACGCGAACAATAGAGGGGAGGGGATTGTACCTAAAGTTTTCTTCCACCTTTAAAATGTAGTCTATACCAAGACGAAGAGTTCTTCATAAAAATAAATAGTGTGTGAGTGTCCACAGATCGTAAACAAAAAGGTCAAAAAAGCGGATAAAACATAACTCAATTATGAGCTTGAACGTCTGGAGCAGGGATTGAACCTACGCGGCCGAAGCCATAAGATATCTTTCAGCTGTGAGACACAGCTTTCAAGTCTTACCCATTAACCACTCTGGCATCCAGACTGTTGTGATGTTTTTGTTGTCATGACTAATCCTTCTTCATAGCTGATTACTAAGAAAACACCACACTGTGGGTTTGAAGCTGCCGAAAATAGACCGAGTATCCTTGCACTTAAGAGGTGGGTTGAACTTAATAAGAAACTACCTAGGTAGACTGATTCTGTCGATGAAACATGTTATACAAATCTGAGAGAGTTTCTTTTGAGTCAGAGCCAGACGTAAGTAATTAGAATTAGTTAATTTCAGTGTGAAGGCGGACATCAAAGGTAATCCAAGCTAACTAACTACGTAATTGGTATGGGAGGCAACTTTATTTCCATTTTTGGGGCTTTTAATTAGTAGGCCTCCACTTCTTTGATGCCATTATTCAAAGCAGATTCTTTGACTTCTATTCTAGGTTATGATATTTCCCGTCACGAGGGTAGCTTCGTTCCGTCTGGCCACTGCCCCTTCGCGGGAACCAAGCACAGCTTGAAGTAACAAACTTTGAAATTGCCCATAGTTCGTTCATTCACTCCCAGCTACCCTTCAACCCTCAACTTTCTTCGCCCCAGCTGTCACGATCCGTCGCTGCTCCTCCGATGAGAAAACTGCCGTGCCTTGTTGCAGAGAGTGAACCAAGATGGCCAAAGCCTCATCTTTGAAATCCTCAGCCCCTCGAACGCGATCCAAATCCTCAGCAAATTCGACTGTCGCTTGTTGCATGTAAAACTTGGTGAAGGTGGCGGAAATCTCTGCATCCGTAGAAGGCTTGGAAGAATTCGGTGCCTCGGAAATCTATGTTAAACAGATGAGTCAAATTTCCAGTTGAGTTTATGAGGAATCTCACTGTTTTCTCTGGTTCGGGTGACTTGACTGCTTCTACTTCATATTCGCTGTCGCTATCTGATTCCACTTTTTGAAGATCAGTATGGGTCGTGAAATCCGAGGGTTCTCACGACGTACCTTGGGTTCTCGACTTGCGCTTCTTGTGCCTTCTAGGCTTATCTTGTTTTTTGCCTTCCATGGTTTTTTATGTCTTGTTTTGATGAGAATGAGTGGACTTTGATGGCGGGAGCTTCCATTTTTCTCGTTTTACTTTCTAGTCACGTGTCTGAGCTTCATCTTCTAAGTATAAAAACACGGCGCTTTGAAGATGTGCAGACCACGGGGTGAAATAGAATAGGGTAGTACACAATAGCGCAAAGCTGCGAGGATGTGATAGTATGGTCTCCGGAGGCGCCTCCGACACCCTCTAGCGTCTGCGGACCTTACCCCCCCCCCCCCCCCCCCACGGGCCCCCGATTTGTTTCCAGGTTCCGAAGACAAAGAAATTTCTATTATGTATGGGGTGGAGTTTCGTACACGGGGCGTAATCAGAGTCGTGCCTTACCTTCTCGTTACGAGTTGAGGTCAACGTCGAGACGTCAAGAGGGAGGAGCGACTCTGTCATGTTGCGTCCTCCTGGTTGGTTTAAGGTTATTGAAATCACCTAGAGAAGGAATGATTAGCCTCGATCGCGACTTGACCTTGGCTTCTTAACGTATAGACCTTTAGTAAGACCAGCTCGAAAGTCGTAGCCGCTTGGCAAGTTCTGCTGGCGGATCCTATTTGCTGCCATAGAAAAACGCATCGCCCTCTTCATTATTCCCTCGAAGTACCAATGACCTCCTGCAGGTCGCATCTAAGAAGATACCATAACTTGCAGTAGAATTTGCTGAGCTTTGCGACATCCTCGTTCCCGAGAACTTCAAACGAAGGGGATCTTAAAGGGGAACTGTTACTATTGGCCTGGTGGATGACATGGGTTTTTGGAGGCAACTCAAAAAAAGGATATCATCACTTGGCGACCTATTCTTGCTTCTTACTTCATTTTTCTCGCAACAATTCCCCAATATATTAATCTCCTTGGAAGTCGGACCCACACATTTGGTTTCTCCATCCACGCTTTACTCGAAAGCTTCAAAACATAAACTTGCATGTTCGCTCAGTCCTTCCCCGTTATATGTAGATTGGTTTTTTTACATTGGTCAGAACTCACGTTAATATTTACGTATAATATGTCGTGAGATGAGGCTAGGTGAGATTTCATGGGACAGACCTTCAACCAATGATAAGCATCACTCATGTCTAGCAGCCAATCACTTCCCAAGTGAAAACTTGAAACGGTCCTTGGGTGTGAAAGCTTGATTCAGTTGATAGCATTTACAGTGGTAATTGTGCTTCATAATGAGTTCAACCTTTGTTTTCACCTTTTCTGCTGGCATCGTTGCTCTCACTCACCTTATTTTCCAATTCAGATCTCGAGGAAAGTTGGATATCCCACGAGTCGGCCAAAAACCTGGAATTCTCGGCTAAATCCACTACCAGAAACCGAGAGGAAACTGACGATTCTTCAAGTGTTTCTAAAGTGATGGGTGATTTGAAAGCTCATTACCGAATATTCCATCCATTTGTAGCTCCAATCTTAACATCGTGCCGCCAAATACGCAGTCGTTTTGTTGTGGCTCGCAGGTCATTACTTCCACGACTCGCAAATCGCAACCCGGAAGATAGCAAATCCCATACTGATATGTTGCAATGGGTCAGAAGACGACCCAATATCTTTCTGATCACATCGCTGATTCCGACAGGAGAGCCAACAAGTCCGATTACCGAGAACGGGTCCATAATTGTCGCAGGAGCTCATTTTACGAATCTCGAGAAATTGATTCTGCGAGGGTATTGTCTTCTCGTGGCACTGCTGCAGGCTCGAGGTGTCGAGGTAAGGCATCCAGGCGGTTAAACAGGTGACTCGATATTTTAATTTTCTATAAAAACTTCTAAGAAATAATTAAGGTTTATTTTACAGCAGTATTTTAAGCAAGGTAAATTTCAGTGATTTTAGGTGCAAAAATGAGAGCGTACGAATATCTGCGAACCCCCGCTGCAAAACCCTCAAGAAATTGAATTCCAGATGTCCTAGTGTAAAGCTAAATTGTCTTTGTCAATGCCTCGACTAGTTATAGTAAATCATTTAAACAAGTAAATTCCCCAAAAAGCGGTCTAAAGATTTCACATTGGCCTTCAACAAGCCAAACAAAACTCAGTATCGTTTCTATAACCTATTTTTCTTTCTTTCCTAATCACGCTCCTAATTTACTCTTGACTGCCACGTACAAGCTCATTGTCATACACACAGTCACAAGTACGGCCCAGATAAATATTCTGAACAGTTCATTGGGGGAGCAGCGTAGAGGCACTCTGCTCTTGGCCATTTACGAAATCCTACAAGTACACCCCCTAGTGGGCTAACAAAGGTTAACGATGTGCCTCAGCAATGCCGTAAACATGCAACTGGCAATTGCCACCTCGATGGTGGCAGAGAGTATATATGGTGTTGTTATAGTGTTCTGAGAGGTCGTTATGGATTTTATTTTAGATGAAATTAACGCGGAGGGGGTTATTATTACAAAAAGGATGAGAAAACCAAACCCTAATCTCAATCCTTCCACCTACCCGAGTTACGAAGCCCCTTTATAATTTGATGTATTTCATGGGCTTCTCAAAATGTGCCTATTCCGCTTCCTTATTCTAATTGTTCTTGTTCTAGGTTGTCTTTGCTAAATTAGGAGCAAACTCCTCTAAAAGCCACAAAAAGCGTTGATTTTTCCCAGCTTTTATTATGGCAACGTACTGGCCGAATTTGCTTTTAATCCACTGCTTCTTCTCTTCTGTGTAATTTCTCTAGGCTGTCTCTAACACACTTAGACCGGTGTGGAACTGTTTGAGCTGGTAAAGGAGAGGAACGTAAAACCGCACTTCCTTGAAAGGAATTTAAGTACGGTACTTTTTGTAATTTTTCCAGCCGTTGAAGCATGGTCGTAAGCCTCGGTTTCTAAACCAAGCTTAGCCTCGACAGGAGAGCATTCAAGGAGGGAACTAGCGATTATATCTTCGAAGGCTGAGAGGAAAATTTTGTGAGCGTCTCTAAGTGTCGGGACAATTGTAGGGTGAATATGTCGGTTCCGGTTACCTAATCGAGTGGTGGAATAAGACCTACTTATACTTAGACCTTTATACTTATAGATAGGCACGTATAAATAAATAACTACTTTTTACGTTACCTTTTAATCCCTTAAAGAGGGATAAGAAGACCCTATTTATAACCTAGTTATACTAATACTAATTAGTATATACGTATAGATTAGGTTACTTAGTTACTTATATTAGACGCTTTCTATCCTAGTAGCGTTATCTCTCTTATTCTAGTAGGAATATAATATTATAAGTAGTTATAGAGTAAAAGCCTTCTTTCTATTCTAGTAGGAGATTAACTTTTACTACTATAAAAAGTTTCTATCCTAGTATTCTTTTATTCTTAAAAAGGACTATAGATCTACTAATCGTTCCTTTAATTAATCGTCGTAAAACTAACTAATTTAACACTTCCCTAGCTTATTAATAAACACTTTAAAAGTATCGATCTATTACCTTTCTTAAGAACCCTATAATACTACTAAAAACATACGATTCTTATCTAAATTCTCTCTCTAAATTTACTAAGATATTTACCTCTTATTTTAGGTCTTTAATTTACTATACTTTTAGACTATCTTACTATAAGATAGGTATCTCTAGCTAAGCTTCTAGCCCTTTAATATTCTGCCCTCTATTCTCTTAATATCTTTATCCTCTAATAATAAGTTCTTTAACCTTAAATTATTAAAAGAGTTAATAAATAATACTATATTAAGCCTTAGTAGAAGCTAATCCTTATAAAAGGAGGACGGCGGTAACCCTCTTAGTAACCCTCTTAATAATAATCTAGATAAATATAAAATATATAAAGATATAGTAGAACACCTAACTAATATAGTTAAGCTATTTACTAGAAAGTATAAGACTAGTAAAGAGGATAATAAGGAACTTTAGTATACTTTTTAAAAAGACTTTTAAAAATAGATAGTTAATAACTTTAATACTATGAAAGTAAGAGTAGTATTAAGACTCTAATCCGTACTTAGGCGCTATAGATGTTATATACTAAATTATAAGGATATAAAGATAGTAGAATCGCTTCTTTAAACACTTTAAAAAGACGAATAATCTAGACCCTTTTATAAGGAATTAGAAGAGATTATTTATTTAAGTAATACTTCTTCTAATAAACTCGAATAGAGAATTAATAATCCTATCTTAGATCTATTAAATCCTTTATATTAATTATCCTAAGAAGGATCTATACTAAAGATAGTAAAGTTAATATTAAGATTATCTAAATCGAATTCACCTATACTAGAGGTATATTATATAGATCTTACTAAGTTAAATTAAAAGAGGGTTATTCTAAGAGCCTACTCTAGAGCCTACCTAGAGCTAAAATAACCTAATTTAGAAGTAAGATAGTTAAATTTCTCTAAGTTAAGCTAAAAGGGAGCCTATCTATCTACTTATAATTAGCCTACCTAGCGTTATACCTAGCCTACCTTAGATAAGGACGTTCTCTCTTTTAATATAACTTTATTAAATATAGCTACTAGTATAATTCCTCTTCTAAATTTAACTTTAAAATTACTAAAACTTACTTATTTTAGTAGTTTAAGTTAATAACCTAAGAAGCTCTAACTAGGATTCCCTCCTCCTATTCGTTCTCTTATATATCTACTCTCTCTAAATAGTAATCTACCCTCTCTAAGACCTTCTTAATTATTAATAAAGTACCTCTATGTCCTAGAATATTAGAAGTACTAATATCTCTAATAACTAACCTATTAATAATCCTAGCCTAGATATATTAATATATTAAATTAACCCTTTTAATATCCTTAACTCTAAGGTTTTACGTATCTATTAAAGCTATAATATCTAGATAATAGTTTTAAATACTATATAATAGACCTAGATCCTATTTATTCTCTCTCTTATCCCTACTAGCTAGATATTCCTAGTTAAAATCTATAGTATAGTAAGATACTATATAACTTATTTTCTAGAGAAATTACTAACGTCTCTAAAGTATATATAGAGGAAATATAATATAGTAGGAAAGAGAATAACTTTAACCTTAAGCTTAATATATTTTATAATATCTATTTTTATAATAGTATACTAATTATATACTATTATTTAGCCTTTCCTATAATACTTAAGAGGCTTATACTTACCTATTATTATACTACTATTATATATAAGAGTAAACTCTTATTTATAGATATATATAAAAACATTTAAGATTACTTTAAAGATAATTCCTATTACTAAAACGTCCTTTCTAAATAAAACGCCTTTTAGTATAAATAATTTAAGACTAATAACACTAATAAATTAATATTTTAATATCTTAAATTATACTTAGATAAACTTAATAAACTCTTCTATAGTCTATATCCTAAGCTTTAAAATAAGTATACCTTTATAAATAAAATTATAATAGGATATTAAAATATAGTAGAATTCTATACTACTCTTAGAGGAGCTCTTTTAGATAAGAACCTCTAATCTACTATTAATACTTTATACTAATCTATTAACAATTATAAGAACCTTTATAGAAGTAGTATAAGAATAGTAAGTTAATAAGTATATATTATAGAAGAATTAGAAGTAGAATAGTATACTACTAACTATAAATTTTATAGTAACTATATATCTAATCGCCTTATAAATTCTCTAAGATTTAAAAGAGTATATTAGATTTATAAGAAACTAAATTATTAGTTCTAAGATTATTTTAAAGATAAGTAGAATTAATATATAGAATAATATTATTAATAACTTAAGAAAAAGTATAGAGATGCTTTTAAGGAAAAGAGCTTTAACTATAACGTCTAATAATATATTTTAAATATAGAAGAGCTTTATAATAATTTAAATATTAACTAATTAAAAGAGATATTTATTATTAATAACCTTCTATCTTTTAATATTAAGCTAGATAATAATATTTAATAATTTATTATCTCTTATAGTACTATTAATACTATTAATATTAAACGGATTATTTCTAAATTAGCTAATACCTCTTTTATCTATTTAATAACTAGGGATATTTAAGAGGACTATAAGAATAAGAAATATAAGACCTTTATATAATATAGTACTAAAAGATATAAGAAGATTAAATTCTTTAGTATTATAATTAATACTAGTACTACTAAATACTCTACTATTAGACACGACTAATTCTTAGCATATAATAACCTTATATATAAATTACTACTATTACTAAATAGTAGCTTTATAGTTACCTTTAGAATTAGTAATACTTAATCTATTAAGAAGGTTAAAATAATAACTTCTATTCGTATTATCGACTTCTATATATACTAGTCTAATACTCTATTTTTACTTTCTATTAAAGATATAGACTAACTAGGAGTATCTTATAATAATATTAAAGACCTCCTTATTAGAAAGTATAAAGGTAAAAAGGAAGTTTTCTTAGTAATCTACTAATTTAGCTATCCCTTTCTATTATAAGATAGAGCTATTACTACTTATATATAATAATTCCTAAGCTTATTTATAGATATTAAGCTTATATATCTCTATTAACGATTTAGCTATTTATCTATTACTAGATTATTAACGCTTTTAAAGCGTACTAGAAAAGACTTTAATTCTAAAGTACTTAACTATCTAACTAAATTCTATGAATTTTATTAAAAACATAGGAAGTCCTCTAGTTGATTTAAATTTACCTTATATAATAATAAGATAGACTTTAACTTTATAGTTATTATAGATATTATATATATTAAAAGAAGCCTATTATTATATATTATTAACCTAGCTACTCGCTTCTAAGCTAGCCGTTAGTTAAGAAATATAACTTTAAAGTATATATTTAAGAAGTTTCTTAAATATTAGGTTAACACTTACTTAGGACTTTTAGTAATAATTATTACTAATACTAGTAAGAATCTTATAAGTAAGGAATTTATCTAATAAGTAAGAGCTATAAGAATAACTATTACGTCTATACTTATAATATAATAGCATGCTATCCTAGATTATTATATAATAGCTAGATTATTATATAATAGTACTATTCTGAATTATTAGCATTCGTAAAACTGCTAATACTCTTAAGTAGTGCTAATACCCCTAATACCTCTAGGGCTAAGATTATAAATAACTAATACTTATATAAGCAAAGTACTAAAGGTATTAATATCTAATATTTATATATAGAAGGGATTAAGGTTTAGATATTATATATTTAGCTTTCTAAAGAATTAGAGGTTATATATTTAGCTTTTTAGCTCTTATTATTTAGTATTAGCTATATTAGACAGAGCTCGGTTATTATTATTATTAGAACTTAGAAGCTTCTAAACTCTTATATATAGACGTTTATATTTAGTATAGAAGAGGGATAGTTATTATTTTCTTCTATATTAGTACCTAGTATCTATATACGTTATTCTACTATATATACTCCTATATACCTCTACTATAGTTATATATATTTCGTGCTATTATATAAAAATAATAACTCTTCTTCGCTAGTAATAGTCTTAATAATATCTCTTTTTAAGCTTATCGCTACTCTTTATTTAGAAGTTGATTTATACTCGATTTAGAATATTATAATAATATCCTTATATAGCTAGGTAATTAGAGACTACCTAGACGGCTAGTAATAGTAGAGTTTATTATCTATATAGATAGCTAGTGAAAATCGTGTTTTAGTATACGTTAAGGGATTAGAATACGCTAAGTGTTCTTAAGAGTCTTAATAACCCTAGATTCAGTGAATAAGTTGACTTATAATAGTTATCTAGAAGGCTTCTGAACCTAATCTTACACTCCCCTCTCCCCTAGTTCCGCTACGAGGCGTTAAACGACCTTCTAGGGCTACCTCCCTTTTTAAAAGACCTTTTAAACTCTTTCTAAATTATACCTATATATTAAGATCTAGAAGATCTCGACGAAACAATAACAGTTGAAGAGACTAGTAGGACTTTTTAAATATAGACGATATATAGACGAGAGATAGTAGTATAAAAACAAAGGATAAAACGATTAGTTAGTCAAGAGATAGAGGATAAAATTATAAGCGAACTTCGAAGTTAATAACTTAAAGATCCTACCTCTAAACCCTCCCTGATCCGACCCTTAATCGAACCCTCCTTTGCTTTTTAAAGCTTAAATTCAGACCTCCTTCGCCACGGGTAGCTACCTCTAATACCTTCCTACTACTTCCTTCGAATTAGATATAAATCGGTCGAAATACGCTTTCTATTAGGATAAAACTTAGAAGCGAGCTCTTAGCTAAGTTATTACTATCTTTATTAATCTCGACTAAACATTATCTAACTCTACTCTAAACTTTTCCTTCGAAAATACCTCTACTAGCGAATATTTAGAAGACTACGGTTACGAACCGAGTCTCCGCTAGTATAAAGGGTAAAAGAGATAGAAGTTAAAAGAGATAGAAGTAGAATTAAGAAAGAAGATTATACTAAAGAAACGTTTACTTTTTAAGTATAGCTATACTTAGAGAGAATAGTAATAGTTCTTTTATATATAGAACAAGATTATACCTTAGCTCTAAAACGTGTCTACTACTCTTAAGAGACGCTAGAATTATAACTTTACTAAAATAGTAAATAATCTTTTTACTATAGATAAGGAGAGATACTAAAACGCTAAGTTAACTATAAACGAAACGACTACATCTATTAATATTAGTACTCTGGTTTAAAACACCTCTCTCTCCTTATCCTATTTAGCTCTAAACTCTCTATAATCCGATAACGACTCTTCTTTAAAATCAGAAGATAATTAAGTCCTTAAGTACCTTAAAGAGAATAAGGCACTATAATAACTTCGGTATTAAGTTTATTTAACTAGCTAAAACCCCTTCTTCTATTATCTTAAACTTTAGATAGCATTTTTAATACTCGATAATAACTTCGCCTTTAACTAGCTAAAACTACCCCTTTTATTATCTCTAGATACTTAGATAATTCGATAAACTTTAGTATTAAGTTTATTTAACTAGCTAAAACTGCCTCTCCTCTTATTATTATAAATATCGAATAATAATTTTAACTTCGACAACTCAGCTATAACTTCGCTTTTAACTAGCTAAAAACCCCTCTTTTATTATCCCTAGTTACTTAAATAAGAATTTTAAATATAATAACTTTAGTAATAACTCTTTTAACTAGCTAAAACTACCCTTTTTGTTATCTTAAACTTTAGATAGTAAAACTTAATAACTTCGGAAACAACTTCGCCTTTGATTACCTAAAACCCTACTAACTCTAGTATAGAGTCTTATATTCTTTACTTTCTTACTTTCTTTTACTTCTAGCTAGACCTAGAAGTTTTATTTAAATTTAAATTAGATGTAAATCGGTATACCCTCGAAGTAAACTCTTAGCTAAGATATTACTGTTACCTATAACGTTACCTCTTAATATTCGCTTCTAACTCTACTCTGAATTCACCTTTAACTTTTAAAATTTTTCTCTAACCTACTAGACAGATCAGACTATACCCCTTTTTTATTATCTAGATACTTAGACAGTGTTTTTAACATTTAATAATAACTTATTTAACTAGCCGAACCACCCCTTTTGTTGTCCTCAGATACTCAGATAACAAATTTCAAACTTTAATAACATTCGGTAACAACTCTTTTGTTTTAACCAGCCGAAACCCCACCGACTCCGGCATGGAGTCTTTCTTACTTTTATTACTTTCTTTTCACTTCTAGCGGGCTAGAAGTCCTCTTTTTCATCTGAATCTAACTCGGATACGAATCGGTACGCTCTCGAAAGGATAGTAACCTCTTAGCTAAGTTATTACTATCTATAATATTATCGACTTTTCGGTTCCGAATTTTTGAATTCTTCGACTCAGATACGAATCGGTACGCTCTTAAAAGGATAGTAACCTCTTAGCTAAGTTATCACTATCTACGACATCATCGATTTTTCGTTTCCGACTTTACTCTAAAAACCAGCTAACCTCAGTTTAGACAGACCCACATTCTTTTAGCAAATTCGAATCGAATACGAATTAGTTAAAACACGCTTTCCAATAGGACGTAACTCAGAAGTAAGCTCTTAACTAAGTTATCACCGCTAATCACAACCGAACGACTTCCGACTCTATTCTAAATTCGGCTCCGACTTTATTCTAAACTTTTTTAGACCGACACTCTTTTAGCAATTCGAATCAGATATAAATCGGTACGCTCTCGAAGTAAGCTCTTAACTAAGTTATCACTACCTCTCAACCAAACGACTTCCAACTCTACTCTAAACTTTCGAATTCAACTTTTAAACTTTTTTCTGATTTTACTCCGAACTTTTAAACTTTTTAAACTTTTTAAACTTTAAACTTTTTCTAATCTACTAGATAGATTAGACTACACTCTTTTAGCAAACGCGAATACTTATACTTTAATATTAAAGGATTAGAAATAAACTCTCTTTTATAAACATCTACGAATTAGGTCAAATACGATTTAGATCCTACTTAGTATTCTATAAACAATTTTTAGGGTTTACTACATCGTCTAAGAGACTTTTATACTAAATATCTAGAAGAGCTAGGACTACTCTAATACCTCTTTAAATAGCTTAATATATAGGAATTAGATAAGAATTAGGTAAAAAGAGTTAATTTATAAAACTCTATTAATACTCTCTAATTCTAGTTACCCTTAATAAGGAACTTATAATAAAAACCCGAGATAAAACACTAACTAGTAGGAATGTTTGAAATTAATAAAGTAAAGAACTAAGACCGAGTTACTACTAAAATAGGGCCTATATATCCTCTCCTTCCTCTAACTTATTATCCTCCTTCCTACTCTCCTAAGCGTAAGGAGCCTGAATCAGCTCTTCCTCTACTACCTCCTTCTTATAAGGACGCTTCTTACCTCGACGACCTCTTATAACCGGCTTTAGAGAGGATATCTATAAACTCTTTAAATAGGCCTTAAAGAGGACTTAAACCTAGGTTTAGACAGAGGTCCTACCCTCTATAATATAGTATAAAGACTATTAAATATTAATAACTGAAACTACTCTAATAAGTAAGAGGTACTTATAGTAACCTTAGCGCAAAGTGCCTAAGTCTCCTCTAAGAGAGCGAACTATACTTCTAAGCTATTCTTTAATACCTCTATACTAGTAATAACTAATACCTTATCTAAGGCTTTTATAACCTTCTTAATCTCTCTCTTCTTCTCCTTACTCTTAAGTATACTAAACTCTTTCCTAATAAACTATAGTAACTACCTAAGTTAGAACGAATTTAGTATATATTTAGGATTAAACTTACTAGAATATATATAGTATTCTACTTAATATAGTATCTATACTTCTTTAACTTCGGCTTCTTAAAAGTGTATACATAATCTCTATTCTAAGATTTTACTTAAAGGTACTAAACATAGTAGACTTAGTAAGTAGCCGGAAGCGTACTAGGAGAACATAAAAGAGGTATTTTACTATATTAGATTAGTCTTAAATTAGGTCTAATTAAGGAGAGAAGAACTTACTTTTATATATATATAATATATATATATATGTTCTAGGAGATAAGTTAGTATATAAGAATATATCTAATTAGAAGGTATTCTTACTATTTGTGTTATTTAGATGAAAAGAAGAAGAGAAGTTAGAATCAGGGAAAAGTCGTCTACTAATATACTACTTATAATAATAGCTATTACTTTATGATTATTGTTTATTACTTAATAATTACTATTATAATATATAATAATAGTAAGAATAAGACAACTCTATAGTAGTGTACCGCTTTCTACTCGACAGCTAATTATTAGCCTCTCTTCTGTTTATATTCTATTATTATATAGTATACTTGTATAGTAGTAAATAAAGAGCGATTAGCTCTTAAATAATAATACTACTAGCCACCGACTCTACCTCGACCACTAGATACTATAATAGTAGATAAATTATATTCTTTATAATAAAAAGATAAATAATACTCTAATTAACCTAATACTATACTAATTAATAACCGAAGACTCGGGACGAGTCTTTTTAAAGGAGAGGAGATATAATAGTATACTATGCTAGATTATTATATAATAGCTAGATTATTATATAATAGTACTATTCTAAATTATTAGTATTTATAAAACTGCTAATACCTCTAAGTAGTGCCGATACCTCTAATACCTCTAGAGCTGAGATTATAAATAACTAATACTTATATAAGCGAAGTACTAAAGGTATTAATATCTAATATTTATATATAGAAGGGATTAAGGTTTAGATATTATATATTTAGCTTTTTAAAGAATTAGAGGTTATATATTTAGCTTTTTAGCTCTTATTATTTAGTATTAGCTATATTAGATAGAGCTCGGTTATTATTATTATTAGAACTTAGAAGCTTCTAAACTCTTATATATAGACGTTTATATTTAGTATAGAAGAGAGATAGTTATTATTTTCTTCTATATCAGTGCCTAGTATCTATATACGTCATTCTACTATACGTACTCCTATATGCCTCTACTATAGTTATATGTATTTCGTACTATTATATATAAAGGTATATAATTTAATTAGAATTATTAAATAATACTATAAACTAATTCGTCGAGCTTACTAAATATTTAAAAAAGCCTATCTAAACCTTACTAAGAATATACTTTTATAGATAGCTTTTAAAGTAATTAATAACACTACTAGCCTAAATAGCCTTATCTCTATACTTCTTATTTTTAGGATATATATTTATATATTAGATAATAATACTCTATCTCCTAAAATAGCCTAAAGAGCTATAACATATAATAAAGCTTAAGATAAGGTATAAAAAATATAGGTAAAAAGATAAGTTAATAATACTCTAAACACTTAGAACGGTCCTAATAAGAATCACCTATATAATTTACTCCTAAATTCTAATATTCTTATTTAATAAGAAAAGAGAGAATAGACTAGACCTTTTAAATTAATTAGTATTAATAATAAGAAGTATATTATTAAATTACTTAGTAGACCTACTAAATTTAGATCTATAGTCGTAAAACCTTATTATTTCTCTCTTTTATAGTATAGAGATCCTATTCTAGATAGGGATTAGCTAGCTAAGAATACTAATTAAGAAGTATAATAATTTAAGAACCTAGAATTAGAAATAGACCTTAATACTCTACTACTATCTCTTATAATAATACGCTTTTAATTAATACTAGTTCTAATTCCTAAACCAATTCTATTAACTATACTACTAAAGTAAAAGAGAAGATAACTACTAAAGAATCTAAAAGTCCTCTTCTAATTCCTAGAACACCTTAATCTTATTAATACCTATATATTTAAGACTAGTATATCTAAGATCTTTGTCTAAAGCAAGGTTAATAGAAAGAAACGTTTTATCTAATATAATAAGAATGTCTCTAAGACTCTACGTTTTACTAAATTAAATAGTATATAAGAAGGTATATATATTAGTATATACTAATCTAAATTTGAGAGCCTTACTAATAAAGGTATACTTAAAATAATTACTTATAACTAACTTCTAAAAGAGACTAGAATATTTAGATCTAAATTTATTAATACTATTAAATTCCCTAATATAGTATAAGCTATAAAAAAGTTAAGATTAGTAATCTAAGGATTTAATAATAATAGTAAAAAGGTTATCCTTATCTAATTACCTATAATCTAATATATAAGCTAGAGACTTATTATTACCTTTTTTATTATATTCTATTAATAATTTAGCCTCTTTTTAAGAGACATTTCCTAGGCTTATATATAGTCTATTACTTAATTAAGATAATAAATTTTTACTTATCTACTAAAGAATAAAGGATAGTAGAAGAGAATTATCTAAGAAGTAATAAGACCTCTTTATAGTATTATAGAAGCTAGAAACTATTAGTTTAATACCTACTAAAAGCATTACCTAAAAGTACTTTAAATAAAAGAATTAATATATAATCCTTACCTTTTATATATTAATAAGGAATAATACTTTAGTATTATAGGTCTCTAAACTAATAATACTCTTATTCTTACTAATAAAGGATTTATTAATAATAAGGAATTAAAGCTTAAGAAAGCTAAATTTACTACTAAGGACTATAAGGAATTAACTAAGGACTATCTACTTAAATTTAATAGAGGTAAAATTATAATTAATTCTTTAGACTTACTTAATCCTAAGATTATACTTACCTAAGATTATTCTAAGAATATCGAATTAGTAAGCGTTAAGCTTACTAATCTTAAAAGCTCTTATAATATAATTTAATTAAAAGCTTCTATAAAAGAGTAATATATTATATAACATACTTATAGAGCCTATATAGCTATAGTATTATAACTAGAAGCCGCTTTTGATTTATTAACTACTACTTAAATAGTTAACTCTTAAAAGGAAGATATTAACGCTTTTAATAAGAGACTTTAATAATAAATTAATAATTCTAATAAAGGACTTACCTATGTAGAATTAAATTAAGAAAGTCTTAAATTAATTCTATTTACTAATTCCTCTTTTACTAATAATAAGAATTATACTTTATAAATTAGATACGTTCTTATACTAGTAGATAAAGATAATAAAGCTAATATCTTATACTAGTTATCTATAAAGTATAAGAGAGTTACTTATAGTATTTTAGCCTCTAAGTTATATACTTTAAGTAGAGGATTTAATATTATTAATACTATTAAATTAATAATTAAGCTTATTCTTAATTAATTAGTTCTACTTATAATTTATACTAATTCTAAGTTAATTTATAACTATCTTATAAGACTTAGTACTACTAAGGAAAAGAGACTAATAATTAATATTATAGGACTTTAATAAGTATATAAACGTTAAGAGATCTATAATATTAAATAGATTAATAGTATAAGTAATCCTATAGATACTATAACTAAATCTAAGCCTTATAACGCTTTAAAGAATCTTATTAATATTAATAGATTAAAGGTAAAAGTAATAGAATAGGTAAAACATAGAGAAGATAGGTATATAAGAAACATAGACGAATAAGTAAGAATAGATAGGTAGAATAGAGTATTCTAATTAGCTAGATAGATAGAATAGAGAGCTCTTATTAGTAGATTTTATTAATCTCTTTTAATTATATTTTTAATAGTTTTTACTAATATATCTTACTTCTAAGTTACCCTAGTATTAGGATAATTACAGGGTAAATATGTCGGTTCCGGTTACCTAATCAGGTAGTAGAATAAGGCCTACTTATACTCGGACCTTTATACTTATAGATAGGCACGTATAAATGAATAACCACTTTTTACGTCACCTTTTAATCCCTTAAAGAGAGATAGGAAGACCCTATTTATAACCTAGTCACACCAACACTAAGGTAGTTAAAATGCGATCAAATAGTAGGCGCGAGCACTTACAAGGTCGCCTTTAGTGAAAACTGCCTTTGCTTTGTTCTGTGCTTTTTGGGAAAACTCAATGGAGGATCGGTCCTCGTATGGAGCTTGCTAAATACCCTGAGCCAGTGGCTCGAGAAGGCTGAAGGTGTGTTAATCAATGTGAATGTCGATTTCGACTAGGAAATCGGAGCCTAGTCGAAGATTTCCAAGCAATGGAGAAAAAAACTCTCCTAAGATATAGTACCTATATAGATTATATATAGAATTAGAGTAGTAGTTCGAAAAGCTCTCTATCAAACTCTTAAACTTTTTAATAAACTTGAGAAAAGTAGTAATATTCTATTATTTTTACGCTAGAACTTAAATTTATTATATAAACTTATAATAGAAACTAATTAGAATACTATTAATAATAATAGAGTCCAAAATATCTAGGACAACAAATTCAAGTCAACAAAAAAACATAGAACCATTGTATTTATTTAACACAGTAGGTCTTGTCCTTTGATTGAATTGTTCTAAGCTTTTAAATTAAAATTTCTCAGGTCTACAAGAATCGATGGCCTCCATATCACTCAGCCATATCGCAAGCGTCGACTTGTGGCTAGGAAGCCTTGGAAAAACCCAACACCCAAGAAAATGTTACTAACTTAAACCACAACCCATGAACCAACCGCTACAACAGAACACAAAAAGTACTAAGATTCCTCCCTTCAAGACACACAACTCAAAAGCACACTTCCCATAAACACGGGCCTTCAGAAATGAATTCTTCAATTAATTAATATTTACAGGTTCCCTCACCCATCAAGTAAGTAAGTCACCCGCTCTCCCAACCATCCATCCATTCCTACACTCTGCGAAACTTTTCCTTTCGCACTATACAAGGTATACAAGAATCTCTAAACAAAAACCTCCCTTCACCCAAAGTTAATACCTCTTCCCATTAAACCCCCCATTAACCCTCCTCCCATTATACCCTCTCTCAAAGCCCCCCCTCTTCTCCTTCTCCTTACTGGGACTAGTAGCAGTAAGAGCAGTCCACATATCCATGATCCCCGCTCGATGCGCCGGAAGCATACTATACTGTAGACTATAGAGATTTTTGCGATGAATAGGGGGCACGAATTTGCCCGTCGCAAGACAGAGGAGTACGCGGGGTGAGAGGTAGTGTTTGCGGATTCGGTGCCCGAGTTGGAAATATTGGTGGAACATTGCGCGGAAGGTAAGTGGGACGGACTATATTCTTCCATTAGACAGGTTAAGAAAGGAAGTTAGGAGGTTAAGCATACCTTGAGATATATGTGTGAGGTAGGGGGAGGAGCTGGCGAATCAGAAGGCGTAGAGGTAAGGAGTTGGGTATCTTTCAATTCAAAACGAATGCCACCTACACACATTAGCACATAATCATCTCAGAAAAGGGTACACAAAAACAAACCTGGTAATCGTTGGGAGTCTTTAATTCGTAACATGAGCGCAAAAAGTGGGAAATGGTTCAGGCATGCAAGCAAAGTATCCAATACCGCTTTGAGGGATATGATGGCCATGCGCGAGCACGCAAACGTGAGGTAAAATACTATCACAGTTGGTAGCAAGAAGAAGAGCAATGTGAACAATATGGTGCCCAGTAGAAGTTGGTCCAGATCATAATCGCAAGAGTCGATTCGTTTTCGTAGGACGTTGTGTTTTTTCCCACGGAAGAGTTGAAATAGGGAGAGGAGGATGGTGTACTGCCAGTTGAAAATACGGGCAGAAGCCACGTAAAAGGAGTAGATGTGGAGGGTGAGAATCGAGAGGAGGTCGGAGAAAAGCGCAATTGGCATGCTAGCACCCGCAAAACTGGAGAATCCAACAAACCAGATGAGGTGGGGTAGAAAAGGCTGGAGAGCGTTTACAAGGCCTATTGATATTAGTACAATGCTTCGATAGAATGACTTCGAAAATACATACTCGACCAATGATCTATCACCCATAGGAACAAATCACCCAGAAAGGCAGCCAGTTCGTTGTTGAGTTTTAAACCAGCGGGCCAATCCATCAGCCAAGTAATGGTCCTCCGCAATGCAGCAACGGAGTAAAGGTCCAGGATTTCACCTATAGACTCGGCAACCCAGACCGAGTTATCGATTATATATGAACCCAGAGCAATGCCAATGATAACGTCATTCGCAACTAACCAAAGACTGTTGTAAAATCTGATATAATCTGGGTGACTTGTAGTCACACTTTCCCAATCGTCTTTTCGTCTTCTTAGTGTTATGTACTGCATCGGCCAGTAACAAAATTGCTGTAGGCGTATTTCCACCTGTTGAGCCGTAGCGGATATATCTTTCAAAGCGGCATACTCGGGCTTTGCTCGCCATTCTAGGACAACAAGAAGTGCCTCTGCAGCGACTCTGTGACACAGTAGGCCAACTACGAATCCTCGACGAATGATCGGGTAGAGATATAACGTGATTACGTGCCAGATGGCTACGAGCACGAAATCTCTCATGCTTGTCGCAGACTCGACCACCCTTTCCGACACGCTCAGACTTCGACGTAAACGGTTTCCCACTAATGATGTATTCTTATGGAGAATCTCGTGCAATTCCCAAGAGCAATTGACTTGGCTCACGATTCTTGGCAACGCAAGTTCTTTTTGCGAAGGGGGGTGTTTGGCTACCGTATGCAGCTTTAATTTCTCAACGAGATGCTTCGTCTTGGCCCGATTCTTCAACTCCTCCCTTTCCTCTTCTGCATCAATACTCTCGGGTGCGTGTATCGGTATTTCGGCTTTGTCCCCCAGCGCCAGAGAAATGGGATTCAGGGAAATGTATTGCATCCTCGTTGGCAGCGGACGCTCGTACATGATAATTTGTATCGTCGAAGCTCTTTCGCAAGATATTTGTGGCATGTTCAGATGTGACCCCGTAGACGCATGTATCTGAAGCAGTTCAACCTCCTCCTTTGGGGAATTGGCCAAACCCAAGACGTGCATTGATGATTGCCCACATAACTCATATATCCTCGTTATTGGATGGATGGAATTTCGAAATAGCGTCCCGACCTTGAGGGCATTTTCCACATTTCGTGCCTGATCACTAATTAGCAAGTTCTCCCATGAACGAGCTATCAACCCACATCGAGATCCTCCAATATCGCCACGACAAATATATCAAGCCCTGAATTTCTCCAACCAACGATTATCCCAGGCGAGTCGGTTCGAGATAAATCTAAAGGCCAAAAAATTCTCATGAGCCCATCATGATCGGGCATGACAGTCTCCTGCCGTCTGTTGCCCTAAAAAGAGCCTCGACGTCGCAGCTGTTCTCGCGCAGATATGCCGGCACTCGCAGATCGTGGATGCTATCGTGGTGTTAGTCGAATGAAATGCGCCGGAGCGGATTGCCCTACTAAATCTGTTTCCCTTGAAGCCAGTCTCTCCACGGGTATTATGAATAGGAAGAAGAATATCGAGAGAATCGCAAAGCCTTTTGCTGTGCGCCCCTAGCACGATATTAGCACAATTCCCCCTCCTGCAGACATGGCGACATACGACGACTCCGTGGTCCCAAGCAAAAACTGCAAGCTCATAAAGTCGAGTGACCAGATCCCACCGGGCTGTAATGTAACCGGCTACGAAGATCGCAAGTGTGAGGACAGAGAATGGGTGCATTAATCTCCTTCTTTCGCTGGCGCATCCCTATCCTGCTGGTGGTTTTGTTTTTCTGGAGCTTCCGGTTGAGGTAGGAGTAGGAGGAGTCCGTAGGCTGTTGCTGCAAAACATGCAAGCTGGCGAATTGAGTGAAAGGGGAGGGAGAGTTTTGGTTGGCGGTAGTGTTGAAGGTGTCTCTAGATTGAAGTTTCCCACATCGTCAACGGAGCAGCTAGAACGTCCCAAGGGGTTGGAGAGAAGTATATGGGCGCAAACATCGACCAGACGTTAACTGGCTGCTGTTCAAGTCAACAAGGCGCCGAACTCAATTTCATCGCCATCTCTGGTTCGTTGGGTGCAGGGATTCCGGAGCCATGGAAATTAAGCTTTTTCCAGTTATAGTAGTGAAGAAAGCGGCAACGGATAAGTCAAAAGAGATACATCATATGGAAATTTAATGGGAGGTATTATTGGTCTCAGAAGTGCTCTATTTTTATTGAATTATCTTCTCAAGCTCTTTCGAAGGTCATTTTATTGAAAGAGGAAGCTCGTAGCGCAGCTAGCTGTCAGTGCCGCTTTGTAGAGACTTGAGGCTTATCACGTGTTAATAAGAATGGTCCGGGTTAGTACACTAGTAGAGGTTTGTTTCCCAAGTGCACTAAGTAGTTATTGAGGGAAGTGTAAAGGAATTTAGAAGGGGTACAAGAAGCTGGTATATGGTACATAGTATACAAATAATACACGATTTCGTAATAAATAACCCCCAAGAGCCGAGATGCTTCACACTAACGCCGTTCTATTCATGCTGTAATAGGAGATTCATAGTCTGTATTTCGTGCTCCTGCAATAGTTAGCAAGCTTGAGAATATTTTTATAAGGGAACGTCTTACACTTTCTCCTCATGTTGAGGGCATCGTTCTCTTTGTGGTCCTCCCGAGCTTCCTCGAGCATCTTGTCAATACCTCGCTCTTTCAGGGCGCCCTAAGTGACATAGAAATTAGCTTGGACCAACTTGAACTGTAGATACGACAAACCGTTAAGCACTTTTTATAATCCTTAAAAAGTTCCGCACATTCGTCTGTTGTGCCCTTTCCCCTCAAGTACTCTGCCCAAGTCAGTTGTGAGGATGAGTGAGGAGACGACTTGCTTACGATCGCTATACCACTTCAGAAAACAAGAATCATACCGTCTATTATAAAAATCAGCTTCACTTTCAGCAGAAAAATGGGCTCAGTTTACTTACTCCTTGACCTCATTGCATTCCGGGGCCAAAGAAGCTGACATTTTGACGGTCTCAAGTAGTTGTCAAGTTGACGTTTTGCCTTGCGCTGGCTGGAAGACGGGGTTTGCCCAAGCCTAGGCATTTCAGCCTTGGCATCACATGACTAAGCTGGGCTGAGTCGGTATCTTTTATCGCCGACATTTTACAGGGGAAGGAATATTTTGTGCCTTTACGACTACAATCATTCCTCCCCTCCATCCAGACGACTTCGGATGCGGTTGCGCAAATCGACACCATGGATCAATCGCAGGACTTCAAGTCCTTGCAGGAGCAAGTACAAGCTGCGCTCGTATCAACAACTCGAAGCGCCGGCCAAATTTCCTCCGAGGACCTTAGCTTTCAACGATCATTGAACCCAGAAGTAGGAGAGGCCCTAGACGAGGCAAGCGGCCGTCTGCTGGCTCTATCTGCCAGCTTGCTCAAGTCTGCTGCCTCCATTTCGGAGGTTCGCGCGCCAACTCTCGAAGATGCGGACGATGTCGAGAACAATTGGCGAAGTGTGGTGGATGTGATTGATTCTTTGTTGGAAAAGACGGATACTTGCTTGGACGAATATACTGGAATGATCAAGCGCAAAGACCAGCCAACCCCTGATCAGGTAGGTTTACACTCAAAACGCATATTGGATCTGGAAATTAACTTTCCTATAGACACAATCAAGTCAGAGAAAGCCGTTAGGAAATGCTTTCCGGACCCAGAACCTCGTCAAGCCGCAGCTTGCCTTCGACATCAAACCAAACAACCATGACAACTTGCCCTGGAAACCCCTCCTTTCTTCGAAACCACATGCCACTATTCCCTTGGCCGAAAGTTTGACCACATTTACAAATGATTTTGGGCAATTAGCGTATGATGAACCCCATTTTCTACTTCAAGGTTATATACGGCGTATTGTTCAATTGCTCACTCGGGGTTTATCTTTTAAAACCCGGTTTCGACCACTATTGAAAAGTCTGCGGAGATACTATTATCCTGCAAAGTAATACTAACAAAGTTATACAGATTCAAACATCCCTATGAAGAAGAAATATTACAACTCGAGTACCCGGAGGCTATTCGTGTGCAGGCGGATCCAATACCGTACAATCCGGTTGAAACTACCTCTGCAACATTCGTTGACACCGAGGAGGGCGTATTGGAAATGCTTAGCGAACTCAAGAATGCCACCGAAATTGCTATCGATTTAGAACACCACGATGCCCGAAGCTTCGTTGGTCTCGTTTCTCTTATGCAAATTAGCACCCGTGAAAAGGACTGGATAGTTGATACTCTCAAACCTTGGAGACATAAGCTGCAAGTTCTCAACGAGGTGTTTACCGATCCCAAAATCATCAAGGTCTTTCACGGTGCCTTTATGGATATCGTATGGCTCCAACGTGACCTAGGTCTCTATGTAGTTGGACTATTCGATACCCATTGGGCTAGTCGAACCTTGGGATATCAAGGTGGAAGTCTGGCATTCTTACTCAAGAAGTTTATTGATTTCGATGCCGACAAGAAGTACCAAATGGCCGACTGGAGAATACGGTAAGTACTTTCTAGCAATTTTCGAATTTTGCTGACATATATTCTAGTCCAATACCAGATGAGATGTTCTTTTATGCTAGGTCAGATACCCATTTCTTACTTTACATATTCGACAACATGCGAAATGAACTTATCGAAAAGACAACCTCGGGCAACCCAGAAGAAGACAAAGTAGAGCAAGTTCTTCAGAAATCTAAAGAAGTTTCTCTTCTGCGTTATGACCGACCAGTCTACGATTACAAAAATGGCAGAGGATCTGGAGGATGGTACTCTCTGCTTGTCAAAACACCAGCTCTGTTCAACAATGAGCAGTTTGCGGTGTTTAGGGCTATACATGGATGGCGAGACCAAGTTGCTCGAACCGACGATGACAGCACCAATTTCATCATGCCAAATCATGTCATATTCAGCATTGCCAAAGTGATGCCTATGGATATGGTTGCACTGCTTGCGCTTTGCCATCCGGTATCATACAGCGTGAAGTCTCGGGCCGGCGAATTGTTGGACATCATCAAGCTCGCTAAAGCAAGGGGGAAAACCGGGGTCAGCATGATGGATGTTCTCCGACCAGATACAATGGGTGCTACGGCTAAAGCCAACATTCCTGCACTGGCTGCCAAAGCAAAACCAGCTTCGGAACCAATGGTTGCCGTGGTAGACGAAGGCGAACTGCGGATCGAAAACTCGACCTTCTGGGGTGATGCCTTCGGAAGCAGTATCTGGGACGAATCATCCCTTACTGATAAAGCTCAAGACTTGAGACTCGCGGTACCCTTACCACAACTATCTTCTGAGATCTTCGCCACTCCAAAGGGTTTCGGAACCTCAATCCCCACATTCAGATCCGCTCCACCAGTAGCAGCACAACCCGCCAACACACCACCACCCAAAAAAGACGAAGCCTTCGTCCTCAAACGGGGTTCCAAACGCAAGAGCGAAGAAATAGATGACCCCTCCGAAAACGAAGGAGGCGAATACGACATCTCCCTAAACGACCCAGCGGAAGATTCTGAGTTGGAAAAGCGGAAACGAAAGGCCCAACGGAAAGCGGAGAAGAAGGCTAAGAAGGCTGCCTTCGCTGCCGCTGCTGCTTTGGAGGAAGATGAAGATATGGAGGCTAGGATAGAGGGGGAAGATGTGGAGGAACCATTTGATTATAGTAAGGCGGAGAGCGTGCTACATGCTAAACGGAAACCCGAGGAGTATGGGGGGCCGAAGAGGGAGAAGAAGAAGGGGAAGAAAGAACCATTTGATCCTTATGCTAAGAGTGCCGATGCGCCGAAGGGGATGAGGAGGGCGCAGACGGAGAGGGCGGGGAAGAGCCATACTTTTAAGAATTAAGTGTGGGTGGCTATACGACAAAAATTTGGGGGGGGGACTGTTTGTAGAGGGGAATGGAAATATACCCAAACCGCTTTTTACGGTATTTGTGGCGTTTAGCGGTGGGTGTAGAAGCATATTAAAAGTCGTTTTTCTTAGATAGAGGGGACAGAGTGCCTGTCAATACAAAATGGCTAATATAACGAGTCCAAATGCCCACAATGTTGTGAATATCTTCTCATCGGTCTTTTTCTCTCACTTTATGATTTGAATTCGAGGATACCTAGCTAACCGACCAGCCATTCTTTTCTCGACAATCGACGATATCTTTCTTTTGCGAATAGCCATGGAGAGCAATTCCGCGAGGTTACCTCTCGCGATTGACAACAAAAGGCGCAGTAGTAGAGCAATAAAGACTTGAAATAATCAAGTTTGATCTTGTAATTATTTAGGGCAGTAACCAAATACTTTAGAAAATTGAAACGACGAGATCTAGGTAGGTAGGCACGCTGTGAAAACGTAGCGGGCCTTTGCTAACCCCCCCAAAAAGAACTCCGCTTTCAAGATACGCATAGCTCAGTACAACACCGTCGTAAAAAGTTACGAAAAATACACATAGAGGCAGAGTTGACTAAAAGAGACGGTTCATGGTTTTTAGAATGTTTAAATGAAGCGTTGTTGTGAGATTTTACCCTAACCTGAGTCTAGGCTAGATTGGTTGTTCATGGTGGTCCGGCCACTTTTTTTGTCCACCGCGACGCTGAAGTAGTCCAATGTTCACAAGAGGTAACCAACGAACGAGTAAGCCAGTAAGTAAGCTAGTAATAATTCGCAGGTCTCTAGCTTGTAAGCCAAACAGTTTATTCTGCTAGTGAGCCGATATATAACAAGTAAGTGAGAAAGTTGCAGTAAGCTAATAAGTTAGAGGTAAGCCGATGAGTTGGGTATAAGCCACGAGTAAAGCCAGCCACGTGCCAGAAAAAGGAGTTAGATAACCAGAGGGTGCGAGTACCAACCTCGTATTTCGAGGTTTTGATTGCTATTACAAGGATACCAACACCTAAAACACAACGCAAACATGAAAAAAACTTTCAACGCTCTAAGAAAAAGTAAGTAGCAGCTTGTGTATCTATTTGTATTTTAAGTGTCTTTTTACGATTAGTTTTTTTCAAATTATTATGCTGTGGTCGCTAATTATAGTGCAGCTCCACTTTCAGTATCTACTAAGAAATCGCTCTGATCCCAAACTCCCAGCAGCTTTTCGCGGTACAGAGTTGTATATTTTCCATCTATATACCTCTCGCTTCAGTTCGTTCTTCCCCTCGAGGTGCTATTACGATATACTATGGCATAGTTCAGAGAATTAAAGTTGCGGGACAGATATAATATGAAAGATATAAGTGAAAAGGAATGGCATGTACCCGAAGAGGTTGTGGGGTTTGAGCGGTGGAGCTAAGATTAAGATGAGATGTCTTTTGTTCATATTACAGCTAGTTAGTAGATAGAGAATTCTTGTTTGAAAGATACAATAGATAGTAATATAGAGTCATCTCCTTTTTTCATAACAGACAAGTTGACCTGCTTTTACGGAGTCTTTCTCCCGAACTATTACAACTGTCAAATTCAAACTTATCTAGTGTTCTTGTCTTAGGAGTCGACAATTCTGAGTTGAATCGTGATGTTATAATCATGCTAAGCGAGATCAAATAATCGACCCATTTCAGACATTTGTGCTCTTCCTTAGGCTTCTTAATCATTTCAAGCACTCAGGGATAAGATTATAATACAGTTCAACCACGTTTGAATGTTACTAGAGACTCAAGGTGTATGCTCTGGGGTTGACAATACTCTGTTGCGTTCTGTTTTAGTTGGGGCTTGGAAAAAAGACAGTATTCTAGAGCATCTAAAACAGTTAAGTTAGAATTAATAGAACTTTGTAAACGAACTCTTCTTATAAGTTTATTTTACTACTTTATTATACTAAATTCTTAAAATAGTAGATTTTAAGTATATAAAGAATAATAATAATAGAGACTTGTCTTTAAAATAAAAACTAGTAGTTTTAGTATACTTTGAAGAATCTTCTTATTCTATAAAGTTAAAAAAACTCTTCTTTACTCTAATATATCCTCTTATTTTTATCTAAGTAGGTAATAAATCTTAGTAACCTTTGTTTAAATAGCTTCGTTTTTCTATATTTTTAAAACGCTCTAAATAATGTTTAGTATAAAAGAAGATATAGAGATAGTTAGAGCGATTTAGATTTAGATTTAAAGTTTGTTTAAAGCTTTTAATTTTCCGATTCTTTTAGAATATTTTTCTTTAATCAGTATCGTTCTATATAATTTATCAGATCTCTTTATAGTATACTTTACTCAGTTTGTATGAACTTTTTAAGGTAAAAGAGCGAGTATTATAAAGTAGAGCTCACTAAACACCAAGTACCGGCAAGTTCACATCTGATTACAACTGAACTCTATTTAATGCTTTAAAAAGCTTTTTATTTTGCTATCATTACCTCTGCTGGTATCTTAAGGACGTACTATATGAGTAGCTTGACTATTGTACACACTCGAAGAACGCCAAGTATTAAATTGCCATACTTGCTGCTCGCCCACAGTGATATTGTACAAATCGTGCGAAAGAATTCCTCTAGACTCCGTTGAAATACAAATTCGCGTTTCTTAATCCTCATATCATAATCGTTCAGGTCCCCGGGTTTTCGCCAAACCAATTCAGATCCAAACAATCCAAACAAGAGTTGACAAGTCGTGGCGATTTTCCTTGACACCTTGTCTAGAAGATTACTTCTTTTTCTTGAGCTCAGCAAATGCACTCCCAACCAGGCTTCTCATCTCATCGGTGATCTCCAATCTCGTCAAGTCAACCACGTCTGCCCAGACTGCAACCGAGTGCTCCGCGGGATCAATCTTGACCTCATAATCTCCTACATTCACAATGAAGTTGAGTTGTAGGCAAGTCTGGCAAACAGCCACGCCTTCGACCGTCTCTGAAGTCACGTACTCAATTGGCTGCATTTCCGAAACCACCGATGTAATGCCCAGCCCAGTCTCCTCTGCCACTTCACGTCTTAGTGCGGCCCCAAGTGTAGCATCTGTATCTTCCACCTTTCCACTAGGGAGTTCAAATACATTTGTGTAGTAGGTCTCGTGTTCTGCGCGCCTGAGGAGAAGAATTCTTTGACCACCATCCTTGGAGATTATAGCGCCGACGACAATTTTATCGAATGGTTTGCCCGATTGTGAGAGGTAAGTAGCACGGAATTCAGAAAGGGTCATAGTGAGCTTGGCTCTGGAAGTGGTTGTAGTCTTGATGATGCTTTCGTGGCGAGACGCTCCAACCCTTGAGGTATTTTCCGTCATATGGTACTCTTTTGGCTTCGAACCGAATACGGCAGCTGTCTTGTCGGCATTGCTCGTACTCAATCTCGAAATCACACCCTCTAGGAAGTCCTCGTGCGCGTATGCCAAACCCATATACTCCTTAAGAGTGATTGCGCCGTCGTTGAGTCCTCGCATGGCATCTAGTACAAAATCGCGAAGGGGGGAATTGTAATGAGTACGTTCGTAAATCACGTCAATGTGTGAGACGAGGATATCGCGGCGAAGACTACGCTCTCCTGTTTGCGAGGAACTCAGAGTCAGTTTATTTCTTTTGCGGTAACTTGAGAGTTCTCGAGGATGTCATAGGAGCAAGAAAAAGTTGTCACCGTCTCATGGATGAACCAGGATAAAACTTACCTTGAACGTAGGCATCAATTGCGGCATTGAACAACTTGGGCCAGCAAATGGTTTCCGCCAGAATACATAGATTGAGAAGGGCCTCTTGATGTGCAACCTCTTCTTCCACTAGATCTCTAATTTTTCCCGATTTAGAAATAGCCTCCAGGGAACTTTCTTCGGGCTTTGGGTTGGTGACAGTAAGATTGCTGCCAAAGCCACCAAGGCTGGGGGCTATATTTTGCGAGGGAGGTGCAGAAGATGAATTCATTGTTCGGAAGTTGGGCAATCCTCTAGTTAAAGAGCCAGAGCTGGATGGGACATTCATAGAAAGAGAAGAACCCGTGGAACTAGGCGTCGGAGTCTTTAATTTCAGTCGCGATTGCGATTGATTAAAGATTGATAGTACGGGGGTCGGGGTTGAGGCACCGGGTGCTTGAGCTGCTCGACTGCCAAATACAGAAGTCACAGTAGTGTTTGGCTTCGGTGCTGGTGCATCAGTTGACTTGGTTGCTGGACTACCAAACACAGAAGTTCCAGTTGTGCCTGGCTTCGGTGGTGATGCGTTTTCTGATTGAGTTGCATTATTCGCGAAGCCGGTCAATTCAGATGGCTTGGGTGTCGATGCCTTATCAGATTGAGCCGCTGAACTCCCGAGCACAGAAGCTCCAGTTAATACAGACTTCCCATCGGTAGGTGGTCTCGGTGTTGATGCAGTATGTGGTTGATTTGCATATTTCGCGAAGCCGGTCAATCCAGATGCAGAAGTATTAACTGTATGTGTAGCTCCAGGGGTGGCTGGTGCTGATGATGAAGATGGCGTCGACAGTGACTGAGCTTTTGGTACAGTAGCCGAGACAGCAAGCTGTTGGGGTTGTGGAGTTACATTAGGAGACTTTTGCGCTGCTGCTGATGAGACTGGTGTCGAAGGTGGGTTTGCGAATGATGTATTGCCAGCACCCCATGGTGAGGGTGACGCCCTCGAAAGAGGATTCGTAAGGGAGGATGCTTGTCCAAATAATGCCGAAGATCCTGTTGGACTTGAGATTGGTGCCCCTCCAAATGATGAGCTTAGTTGACTTCCAGCTGGACTTTTTGAAGCGGTAGAACCGAGCAACGTTCCTCGAAAGTTGCTTCTTGTATCGGACCCCCGTGAAGAGGTAGGTGGTGGCAATTGCAGTTGATATATTGCAGGCGCATCTTGGAGAGCTATTGCTGGCGGCAGGTGTAGTTGTGCTATTGCATATCGTCCTCCGTACTTTCTACCAGAGTGATAGTCCGCTAAGCGGATCTCTTCGGGGGAGAGATGACGGTATGCAACATCATGGCAAATGTGCAAGTGTCTATTTACCATTGTTGGGTCATTCGGTTCTAAATTAAAATACAAAATATTAGCATGGCAATTTTGAAAGAGTAGCTTTACACCTTGGAGGATATGAAGTAAGTGGTGAAGCAAGATTTGAGAGTGGAAATTTAGGCATTGGTCCAATGGCATGAATTGCAAATATTTATAGAAGTGCACGTACCTCTGACATCAAGTGGCCTAAATGGAAAAGCGGTGCCACCGCACACAATAGGCTGTGTTTGTATCGTAGTGGATGGCGAAGTGTAAGTGGCAGCTGGTCCAGAGGGAAGCAATGCAGGCAAAGGTTTTGATGGTGCCTTGACAGCGCCTGGCCTAGGGATGATACCCAGATACAGAAATGCAGTGAGAAGTTCAATCGCAGCTGGGTCCTCTTCCTCCATATGGATCTTGTTTTCTTCAGCCTCCTTGAAGCCTCCATTTAAGGCCTTTTGGAAGTATTCTGATTGAGAGGTGAGCAGAAGTTTGTGGACGACAAACTGCTTGCTTTCTGGGCCAACGTAGATGGAAACTATTTCTGTTCCTAGGTCGCTGCGATGTCAACGTTAGCTACCGTAACCTATTGCAAGGGCATCATCTCATTGTCTCGATCTTGAAGGGAATTGACAGTCGGAACTTACCTTCCGAACGACGTTGTGGCAATGGAGGCAGCCATGGCAATGAGTTGTTGACCGATCTCAAGCGACCGTCAGCAAAGCTCAAATTGGGTTGTTGTTGAAGTTGATTGTTTGAGGAAGAGGAAGCTGTAAGGCTGAAGCCGATACAAGTATATTTTTGGCGGGGTGTTGGGCTCTTATCAGTCTTATCTTGTCTAGCCGAAGTACAACCGGTTACTCTAAAGTGGAAACGCGAAAACCATGGGCGAAGACAAGACGCGACGCGTTCCCCAAGTCAACAGTTTGATTCCTGCAGCTAGCTATTCAGCAGAACACTGAACTACCACCCAAGATGCCGCACTCAATACCCGAAGCGAACTCAGCAGAAAACGAGGCCACGATTCCTGCGGGAGAGGAGATGGAAACGGATGAAGCGCAAACAACGGAAATGGAGGCCACCAAAAGCGAGGCAACGAATGATACACCCGATGAAGAAATGACGACGGAAGACGCGATTCCAGAGCAAGGAAAGGACACCGAAGTTGCCAAAGCGAAACAAGAAGTGAAATTGGAGGATATCTTTGCAGATGACGACCTGGACGAAGAGTTTCCAAGTTTAAATAACCAGAAAGTCGAGGGTTCAAGCTCACCACCACCAGAGGCGCCTTCATCGCCAGTGTTAGTACAAGCGGAAATCTTTCACGATAATAGATACTGACAATTCGCAGACATGTAGGACCTACATCTAATGCCGCGGATACGGATGTAATGAAAGCCTTCTACCAACGATTATTTCCCTGGCGTTACCTTTTTCAGTGGCTGAACCACTCCCCTACCCCCTCGACAGACTTTGGTCACCGCGAATTCGCCTTTACATTACAGAACGACGCATATTTGCGTTATCAATCCTTTCCTACTTCAGATCTGTAAGTTCAATGGGAAGCTCTTGAGGAGCGGAGCTAAATGTGATAGCCTACGTAAAGATGTTCTCCGACTTATGCCGTCTCGATTCGAAATTGGACCAGTTTACACAACCAACCCGAGGGATCGAAAAACATTGCGAAAAGCTTCCTCCTTCAAGCCTCTTGCAAAAGAGTTATGCTTCGATATCGATTTGACAGATTACGATGATATTCGAACATGCTGCGACAAGGCCAATATCTGTATCAAGTGTTGGCAATTCATCACAATGGCCATCAAAGTTATTGATGTTGCGCTGCGGGATGATTTTGGCTTCAAACATATATTGTGGGTCTATTCTGGTCGTAGAGGTGCCCACGCTTGGGTTTGCGACAAGAAAGCTCGTCAAATGAATGACCAGAAGAGAAGAGCCATTGCTGGATACCTCGAAGTCATAAAAGGAGGAGCACAAGGGGGCAAGAAAGTGAATGTATACAGACCACTGCACTCGCATGTAGCGTAAGACTCCCCCGTTTCTATCGGTATACACCTGACTAACATTTCCTAGGCGGAGTCTCGATATTTTAAAATCACACTTCCAATCAGATATCCTCGAAGACCAAGATCCTTGGGAGACAGATTCGAAGTTTTCCCGACTTCTCGAATTACTTCCAGATAGAAGCTTGAACGACGCTTTGAGAAAGAAATGGAGTTCTGCTCCCGGACGAGCCTCATCGGCAAAATGGGCTGATATCGACGCTCTAGCAAAGTCTGGAGCTAGCAAAAACCTGGATCGAAAAGCTTTACTCGAAGCCAAGCAAGATATTCTCTTGGAATACACATACCCCAGACTGGATATCGAAGTGAGCAAGCACCTGAACCATTTGCTCAAAAGCCCGTTTGTCGTACATCCTGGGACTGGAAGAGTCTGTGTGCCAATTAATCCCAAGAAGCTCGGAGATTTCGATCCATTGGATGTTCCAACTGTTACCGAGCTTTTGGATGAAATCAATGATTGGACTGCCCCAGAAGGAGAAACTAGTGGAAAAGCTGTGCCAGACTGGGAGAAGACACGATTGAAGCCGTATATGGAGCACTTCAGATCTTTTGTGGCGGCTTTGATGAGAGATGAGACAGATGTGAAGGTTAAGAGAGAGCGGGATGAGGGAGATGCTATGCAGTTTTAGGGTAGTATTTGGGCAAAGAGCGAGGCTGCCTTGGGGCGTTGGGATGCAGTGATTGGCTTGTATAACGATACGATGTTATGAAATCGGGAGTAGCAGGTATCAACCCCGGAAATATTTTCCACTATTCTCTAGGGGTTGAATTTTAATCACTAAATTTTGGAGTTGTTTCTTTATCAGGTTGGTGAATTGTGAGTTTGTTCAGACCAGAAGCTTCTTTTTGAAAGATTCAAGCCGCATCTAAACTGCCGCCATATGAATTCTACTTGGGCCATGGAATTAGGACCCTCCGCCTGCTCCCTTTCAAGATGGACCAAAAAACGGTCGTAAATTCATTCCTGTTGTTCTAAACTTCTGAAGTAGTTTAAGTAACTCTCAAGCTGTTGAAAACAATCAAATTTACCCCAATTATCCGGGTTAATACTTTATTGTAGGAGATTCAGACCAGAAGCTTCCACGAGGTGTTGATGGTCACCCGGGCACCTAAACTGCCTAGCTGCCGCGCCTAGTTTACATGGAAATCACAACCTTGAAAACAGCTGATTATTGTAGTACACATATGTTTATAATTCAATTTAGCTATAATATAACTTCTAGCACCCAAGACGACCCTTCCATTATAAACATTGCCGCTTTATCGATTCCAAAAAGCCCCTTTTTACTCAGTCATGTGATCTTATGCCTTGGCAATTCACTGCATCCAACCTGAGTTGACCTATAACCTCACAAGCTCTCCCTAACCTAAAAACTTTCTCCCCCACACAAACCTTCTCAACTTACCTAGTCCACGTCCAATACCAAACATCTGGTCTTTGGTTATCAATTCGACACCTGCGCTCAAGCCTGCAGTGAAACAAAACTTCGTAAAGCTCTTCCTTCAAAGCTTCTACACCAAAACCATCCCCCGACCGCCGAGTTGCCCCTCCCCTCAACCTCGACCTTTCCGTCACGTCCCCCCTCTGACGGACCGACCTTCAACTCCCTCAAATCACATCCTTGAGGACTCTGCGAACACATTAATGCAACTCTAGATCCTCCACCGCGATCCATAACCCACCATTCAGCTCTGCGATCTCCATTTCGAAACTCGACCTCTTGCGGCTGCGGCATCCATTTTCAGCTTCCCATACACACAATACAAAAAACCACACAATAATGGCCGATTCACTAGCAAACCAGCTAGAAAGCACAAAGCTTACGTACGTATCCCTGCCTGCCATAGACCGTATCAACACCAGCTCATCTCATTGGCGTATAGTGACGGGGCTGGGCCTGATGACTGGAAGAAGGCCCTCAAGGTTCCTGCCAAAGACACGAGACATCAAACCGAAGTACGATCAGCCTCCCGAGACATGCTGCCAGTGCTAACAGTCCGCATAGGATGTCACCGCTACAAAGGGGTTGGAGTTTGAGGAGTTCAGCCTCAAGAGAGACCTGTTGATGGGCATCTTTGAAGCCGGATTCGAAAAGCCTTCACCCATTCAAGAGGAGGCGATCCCCGTAGCCCTTACTGGACGAGATATACTTGCTCGAGCGAAGAACGGTACTGGTAAGACCGCGGCATTCGTCATCCCTGCACTCGAGCGCATCAACCCAAAAAGCTCCAAGGTTCAATGTTTAATCCTTGTCCCAACTCGAGAACTCGCCTTACAAACCTCGCAAGTGTGCAAGACCCTCGGCAAACACCTGGGCATCAATGTTATGGTTACCACGGGTGGTACCACACTGCGCGACGACATTGTGCGTCTTGCAGATCCAGTTCATATTATCGTTGGCACACCAGGTCGAATTCTCGATCTGGCAGGAAAGAATGTTGCCGACCTCAGCGAATGTCCTATGTTCATCATGGACGAAGCTGATAAATTACTCTCACCCGAATTCACACCTGTCATTGAGCAACTGCTCCAGTTTCACCCGAACGACCGACAAGTCATGCTCTTCAGCGCAACATTCCCCATCACCGTCAAGACCTTCTCAGACAAAAACATGACGAGTCCGTACGAGATCAACCTTATGGACGAGCTTACCCTTCGTGGTATCACCCAATATTATGCATTCGTTGAGGAGAAACAAAAGGTTCATTGCCTTAACACTCTGTTCTCCAAACTCCAAATCAACCAGTCCATCATCTTCTGTAATTCCACAAACAGAGTCGAATTACTTGCCAAGAAGATCACTGAATTAGGATATTCGTGTTTCTACAGTCACGCCCGTATGATCCAAGCAAACCGTAATCGTGTTTTCCATGATTTCCGCAATGGTGTTTGCCGAAACCTTGTCTGCTCTGATCTGCTGACCCGAGGAATTGATATTCAGGCGGTTAATGTAGTCATCAATTTCGACTTCCCCAAGAACGCCGAAACCTATCTCCATCGTATTGGTCGATCGGGACGTTTTGGCCACTTGGGTCTGGCGATCAACCTTATCAATTGGGATGATCGATTCAACCTTTACAATATTGAACGAGACCTCGGTACTGAGATTCAAGCCATTCCTGCAACCATTGATAAGAATCTCTACGTTTATGATACCCCGGAGAACATTCCACGACCAATTTCAAACTTCCAAACTAACCGTCAACCTTCTGGGCGGGATCAGTCATCTCAACCGCAACAGCCACGTGAGCAAACTGGCAATCAACGGGCAGGTAACCAGGGGGGTTATGGTAATGGGCGCCCAAATAACTCGAATCAGACCCAAGGTCAAAGACAACCACAAGGCCAACGCCAAGGTCAAAACTTCTCTCGTGGAAATGGCAGATTTGAGCCAAACTCCAACAACCGCCGAGGCGGAGCTCAGAGTAGTGGTGGCCAAGGTCGACAGAACGGATTCGAGGGACAGAGAGGTGGGCGTGGTCAGCACGTTCCAACTCAGTAGTTCCTTTCCTATTTGCTTCCAACGCCCAGGTTCTTTAGA
The DNA here is from genome assembly GCA_001414345.1 of Hymenoscyphus infarciens. Lineage (NCBI taxonomy): Eukaryota > Fungi > Ascomycota > Leotiomycetes > Helotiales > Helotiaceae > Hymenoscyphus > Hymenoscyphus infarciens. Next base: position 10,482 of record LLCB01000032.1, on the reverse strand, counting down.
TTTTGTACATATTCCTCTTTCACATTTCGACTTTACGATAGACACGAAGCGACACTACCCTGAGGATTCGCTCTTTTCGCATCTTGCCAGCAAATTGGGTTTCCAACTCTGTTCTGTCTGGTATCGCGGTTGGTTTAGGATGATCTCTTGCTAGGGGTTCAGCTTCGCGTTTGTAACATACGATTTTCATTTTTCCTTTATTTCTTTCTTGTCGAATGCCTCTCTGGTCAGACGAGGAGCAGCGGGACAGCAAAAGTTCAGCGGCTTTGAAACCTGATATCATGACTGGTCGGAACCGGCGTAAAAATGGCGTTTTGTTTTTTCGGTATGGTGTCGTTTCATACGATACCTGGAGTCGGGCTAGCAAGAAAGGGCATGAACTGGATGGCGTCGGCAGAAAACTCATATTTTTTGTGTTTTTGCTTTTTCTATTTTTGTTCCTGATGGCTCATGATTAGCTTCTTTCTCCTCTCTGAGCATGGGGCTAGGGATAGGGCTGATGGGGGTTGGCATGGACGGAAGGTTGGGATGATGGGTTGCAAAGGAGAGTTTGATTTGGCATTTGACTCTCGGTCTTTGGCGAAATGTTACTGGCGGGAGTGTTTACTTTATTTGATGGGGAATTAGTAGGGGTGGTGTCGGTGGGTTAGGAAAGATGGTGGAAGGGGGTGTTTGGGATGGGAGAGGATGGTTGTGCGCGTGTATGTCTGGATACCCAAGATTTGGCAATTATGGTCCCTCGTTTCGTACTCTAGGACACGAACGAGCCTGACATTTGGTGAGAGGAGGAGAAGAAACCACAAAATTTGGGGAAGAAAAAACGAGAAGAAAAAAAACTTTTTTTGGGGTGTTGCTGGTATGGGAGATATAGCATGGCTCTTCATCGAATTGGTTCGATGGTTGTGTTTTGTTCCTTTTGCTAGCTGAATTTGATACGCTTGCACTCAAAGTTTTGTCTTGTTGTGATTGTTGTGGTGATGATGATTTGAGCTTCTTGGAATTAGTGAAATTGGCGCATGCGATAACGTTTCTTGAGTTCCCAAGACTCGTGGCTTGCCTCTAGTCTACTGGCTGATTTCTCTCTCTTTTCGGCCCTCAAACATGATGCTCGTCTTACTCGATGATATGTCAGGCTTACTGCATATTCGAGTTATACAAAACTCGAGTCCTTCCAAGTTGGTTCAAAAGGAGTCCCTGAGGTCCTGGGCGGGTAATTATACTGTTGACCTAGGTGCTCGATATTTTCTTGGTTTCTCGGTGTCAGAGTTATGTACTGCATTACATTCCTGAGAGTCTTACATTCTACCTGGCAAGCACTGAGGACCGAGTGATTCTCTGGGGAGGCATCTCTCATTGTGGAAAAAAGAACTGTTTGTAAATTTTTCTGCGCTTTGTCATGTGCGCGGGTGGGATAAAGCTTATGGGTCTGAGTTGGACACATGGAGTAATGTATTTCGTTATGGATCTATTGGTTGTGGCCCACCTGCATTGATCGAGAGGAGTTGGAGTCGTTTTTGCCGGAACGAGTTAGGTAGTCCTGTCTAATGAGGTCACTACTCCGAGTGCTTTTTAATCTGTATCATATGAAGTGTTGGTTGGTTGGTTAGTATCGGGTAAGATATCTCATTTGGAAGTTCGTTTGAATTGAACTTGCTCGGTAAACACGCTTCAGCGCGGCTATAAGCACCATGAACATATATTTAAGCTTATGTTGGACTAAGTTGGCAAGTCTTGCTTTTACAACCCGTTCCTCCGGCTTCAACTTCCAAAAAAAAATACCTCCTTTGGTGTGTCATGAATTCCTAAATAGCAATGCCGTGATTCCATATCTTACTAGCAACAACTGCAGATCTCGCATCCATGACAAACATCGTCATCGCAGCATGGAGTACGAGATCGTGATTCGCTTCATGTTCCGCCATTAACATGACACGTCCGTCGAGTTACAGCGAGACTTCTTTACCTCGAGATACGCGAAAGCTTTTCGAATGAGGATGCGCATGTTATGAAGGTTATGTTGGATAGCAGGGGAGAAACTGTGGGGTTTGGGATTGTACGTTGGGAAGATGGGACGTGGGAGATACCTAGGTAAGATCCGGAAGATAGAGAGAGGAAGGTATGCCGTTCCGCGAGTTTTATATGAAGAGGGAAGAGCACAGTTGTTGGGCTCTTGTGGCTGGGAGGGTATATTATGGTGAGACCCCCCTTTAGTCCCCCAACTTCACTTTCTTGTTAATGATATGAAAATCCCCCAAATGATCACCTTTTGTAGTTTGGGGGGTTTTATGGCTTACGCCTCCTTTAGAGAAAAGGACTTGGATCTGGAATGTTAAGGTGTGGTTTTGAGACTTGTGAGCTTGAGAAGGAAGAGGTGTTTGTGCAGAAATCTTGTGGGGATGTCAGGGGGGCTATGAGAGGTTTGGGTGGAAAGAAGTTGATGATACGGTCATTAATCTTGGGGAACGGGAAGGAGAGGTGAGGGGGCTTGGAGTGCATGGGTCGCCTATGATGATAGAGGGCCGAAAGCTTTTGATTAAGCAATCCGCAGGTCACTTTACCCGGTTGCTTGTGAAAGACATTTGAAATTAATGATTATTTTACTTGAGAAACGAGGAGTAGAAAAGGCTTTCTTAACTCGGGTAGCAGAAGGGTTATCGCAAATCTAGAAATAGGTAGTGTGAAGAGTTAGAGTCTCAAACAAATTTAACTTCAAGCTAAGCTACTTGAATATCTTAGCAGAAGTGGAGAGAATTCAAGTACGAGCAACAAAACCAAGACAACAAAATCAAGGTACTTAATACCGGGAAAAGAAGAAGAAAACGCATGTAAAAGCTGTGACACGGGCCGAAAAATGCAGGTCCCAAGATACCTACCTAAGAGCACGCCTCTCTTCCAAAACTACCTCGTAAAACTTATATCAAAGAAAAGGTAGGAGAAGGGGAGATTACTCTACGAATACCAATTTTCACTTTAATTATACGATTCAGGCTAGGATTCTTGAGATCTTTGAGAGTAGTGTCAAGGATCTTGTTCCTTGAGTCTCTTCGGATAATACCTATTTCGAGTTAGACTTGCGGAATGAGAAAGGGGGTGTTTGTAGAGTTATGCTCAATTGACTTCAAACTCTCTAGCTTTTATAGAGAAAGTGTAAGTACGAAATACTCAGGAACTCAAGTAGTTTTCTGAGTACTCTGAGTACTCTGAGTACTCTGAGTAGTTTGAGTAGTGACTCCGTTAAGTAGAGGAGAATAGTTACTTTAGACTACTTATGTAATAAGAGCTTACTCCGAGTAGAAGTGAATATATTTCCAAGAGATCTATAAGATAAAAAACCACTATCTACCCTATCTACTTACTAATAAACTAAGCATCCTCAAGTTTAATCGCGTCGGATTCCTTCTCCTTCTCTCTCCTCTTTCTTTCCTCCTTAGCCTCTTTCTTTGAAAAGGCCAGCTCCCTGCGGCACTTCCGAAGCCACTCCGAGACTCGGCCCGTCCTACTCAAGTAGTACTCTGAGTTACTCCGAGTACTGCTAAATAGGGTAGAGTAGAGTAAACCCGTTGAGTAGAGTAAAATAGTACCTCAGCAACTACTCCACCCTACCCTACCCTCCTCTCCTCACTTCCCACACTGTATACAGAAGAAAAAAAAGTCATTCGTTTGCTAACAAGTCCTCAGGTCTCACAACACCTCCCAACCACGAATCGAAAAAAAAAGAAAAAATAGAAACCCGACTCACCATTTAAAAACAAAGACGTAGGAACACCCTCGATCGATCCAAACCCATTTGCGTGAGGTAATTAATTACATACCCTAGGTACGTCCTCGGTCTTGTCTTGGTTTTCTCGTCATAATGTCGGAATATGTATGTACCACGTTCCACGTTCCACCATCCCCTCACCGTCTTATCTTGTACCTTAGATATCTCCGGTGTTTTGGAGGGGGTGGGACAACGGCTATGCTGGGTTGAACTGAGGTTCTGGTTAGAATTTCTGAACTTGGGTAAGTGGGTTGGAGGGTTGAGTTGAGGGCTGAGGGTTGAGAGTTGAGAATAGAATAGAATAGAGATTTTGAGAGGTGGTTGTTGGGAAGTGGTTTGATTAAATAGAGGGGAGAGGTTGTCGGGTGTGATGTGAAGGGTGGGGTGGTTTGGATTGGTTTGGTTTGGATTTGGAGAGGAATCACATTTGTCATCCGAGAGCATTTGGAAGAATTTAAAGATACCTAAATCTTAGGCTCTGAAAGATAAATATAGTTATAATTATTAAGAATAGAGGAAGAATGCGTACGAAGACTCGGGGAGTATAGCTTACTTGGAGTTTTCACATATTCGCAGTTTTGTAATGCATCCTAGTCCTGACGGTTGGAGAGACGGAGCAATTAATTGCACGTGGAGCGATACCTATCCTGTTTTATTCAAAACAACGACGTGGCTTGGAAACGGAGGGAATTTATTCTTCTTTACATTCATCATCGTACTGTTTTACTACCTCCTAGCAACAGCTTAGGCGCCAGAGCAGTGTAAAATCTTGGTCTATAGGTATAGCTAATGCGGTAGCAAAAAACATCGGTTAGATCATTCGGCGGACTTCTTGAAGTGGGTAAAGTCTGGGGTAAGTGATATCTGAGGTACATCCGTTCTTGTTAAAGTAGTTGGTATTGAAAAGTTGTGGGTCTTTTTTAGTACTTTACTTTCTTTGTAATAGAGATCTAGCTAGAGCTAAGAGCATGTGGACTATCGCCAACTTTCCGAGAAAGATTCTTTCTTACATTCCTTCCACAACCTACCCCAAGCCGACTTGGCCACAAAATAAATCCCAAGAATCATCAATCCACGCAACCAGAAATCTTCATTCCATCATACTTTCGTACATCAAGATTCAAGACGGAACGAACATCCCTCACAATCTCAAACCACTGAAAAAAGTCGGGGAAATTCAACACGATAGATAAATGGGGGATTCCTCCGAATTCCGGCATACTTCTTCCGCAAAATCTCCTTTCGGTCTTCCTTCAAGAATCCTTAGTGTGACCTCTTCCAAGTCCATCGTCCCCAAAACCCACATTGAAATTAATTGTCCCCTCGGAAGGATTCCTCTCCAAGGTTCGGACGAACTCCTGATCACCATGTTTGACCGGCTCCGAAGTGGAGGTGACATAATACTCGAGTAGGGTAGAGAGGCAGGATACCATTTCTAAACTGGGACCCGAGATGCGTTCCTGGGAGATCACACGCGGGTGGTATTGCGTAGGAGATTATAAGAGGGTTGTTATACTTAGGTGGTTACTTGGCTTGCTCCTTTTCCTGGTCGTCGTCGTCGTTGGGTATTCAGCCGAGAAAACGGTACCCGTGTTTCGAAGAAGGATTTGCGGGCCGTGATGGATGCCAGACTGGCTAGTTAGAGAAGGAATTGGACGAGAGGCTTGGATAAGAGGGCAAGCTCGCTGGTTCTCATGTTGAATTCTCCATATTTCCCCGCATCCGAGGCGCCGAGTTGGGTATGGGGTACTTGATGGAGGACGGGATGGATGGAGTACCATGTTTTTTGTATTCATGCGAACCATGTGCGAACTACTTAGCCTCAATCTGCCTTGATGTTACTCTCCGAGGAGGGTGGGGTATGGATTTGGAGTTGGAAAGTGTGACCGAGAGAGGAGCGTTGAAATGGCTGAAAGAGGGATTTATGAGGGTTGTGATGCTTCCAATTTTTCTGTGAATGGTTTTAGGACGGGGGGTTGACAGTCAGGCTGAAAGCTGTGAAGGCTACAATTGGTCTTGTGTCGGTGGTTGATGAGGTGTGGCGAGGTGGGGTGCTGCAAGATGGTGTGTGTACAAGGGTGGTATGTGGCAGCTACAAACCACATATGCACAGCGATAAGCAACATCTGGGGATGAGGCCAAGACCGCTTTTCCTGTTCGTCTGATGGCATTTCCAATCATTCTTTCCTCTGGGTCCTTTTCAGGAAAGAGAGACTGTGGAGGTGCTGTTTGATCGGCTAGGCCCCCCTTTTTCGAAGCACACGAGAAGTTTCCCCTTTTCCTTTTCTTTTCTGGGTAGAGGCGGTAGCTCGAGAGCTGCAATATGATCGTCCTCGGTCAGCTCTCTTTGAGTCTTTGATACGCGAAGAGGCGGCGAGGTATTTGCTTCTTTCTTCCCGTCTTCCTCTTTGGGCACGACACGGCACGGCACTTAACGGGCTGGCGTGCTGACTGTCTCTTCCGCAAAGGAGCTTTGTATGGCTCGTCCCGTTTGCTTACAGCAGCTGATAAGTAACTATCCTGGAAGTCTGTAGAAGAGTGTTCTGCTTGGACTTAGAGAAGGACTACTAAGGTATAGTAAGTTCCAGGATCTTCTTGAACCCGTTGGTATGCGCAGCAAGCACACCGAACTCAACTACCCTGCTGGGTGTAGATGTATAGACATGGTTCTGGTTGGTGATACTGATACTAGTACTTGAAGCGGTGAAGCGAAGCAGTTGTTGGTTGTCCTTCGGTCATGATCGTGCTTATTCCGCTACTACGACTTCCGTCGCTGCAGTTATATTAAAGAGGCGCCTGTCCTGTTCAGTGTCTTGCATCTTTGCACATTTGCTACTCTTTCTCTAACAAACTCCTCTGACTTTATATTATTGAAAAGTATTTCCGTTCTTAGTTAGGGTAGGGTACTTTGCTACCTCAGCCACTTCTGCCTCATTGTTCAACCGAGACATCACCCTTCGCCAATCTTCAACAGCCCGCGTGGCAGTCCGTGGCAGTCCGTGGCAGTTGGGCAGTTGAGACAGTGCAGGTGGGCCCAGTGGAGCCGATAGAAGACGCTAAGAAGGCCTGAGTGCCGAAGTGGCCCCTCTGAAGTGGCCCCTAGTCAGACCGTCGGAAGAAGCCTGGCCCAGCCTTCACTTTCACCACCAAGTACTATACACCTCAACCCATTCCCATTCTCTCCCAATTTCCAAAGGCAAAGGGCACACAACACCACAACCAATTTCCTGACCAGCGGTGTCTATTCACTGCAACAACATTCTCCCCATTCTCATTCAAGCGTGGCCTTGAGCCACCAAACTGAGACCCTCGCACACCCTCACACACCACAACCTTGGGCCCTCGGGATTGAAGCCTTTCGATCTTTGGCGGCACCACTCAGTCCGATCTCCCACCTCCACCTCCTCCAACTACCGACTTGGGTCCGATCTGTAGACCTCGTGAGGAAGTATAGCCAAAATGTCTTCCATTGTAAGTATCTTTGCCCTCTTGGAGCTTCTTTCAAGGCCTGAGAAATCCCCCTCCCTCTTCTTTTGCCTTTGGGGCACTTGCCCCGCAATCGCCTGCGCCTTGTGTTTGCCTCATAGCACAAGGAGCACAAGATCGGACGCGAACCTCTTCAGACCTTACAGATGGGAATCAATGGCTGACTGACATCTGTCTTATTAAGTTGTGCCTGGCACATTACTGCGATACCCATGGCCCCACCGCGATTCTCGTAACGGAAGCCTTTCCAGTCGGTTGCGCCTCGTGCTATCAAGAAGAGGAATCCTTCAGCGGTTCTCGAAGACCCAGCAGCAGTACGCGCTCCTTGAATCCCTCGGACAGTCTGTCGGGACTAGCCTACGGTTCGAGTGCCGGTAAGGGCGATGGAACAAATTCGACCTCGTCAGAAAAACCAAGTGGAAATGAGGGTGTCACAACGCAAAGTACCAGCTTCCAATCTCAAGTCTCGACCTCCTCGTCTTCCTCCATTGAGACACCACTGGAGAGCCCACGCGTAGCACAACTACAAGGCGGACACTCTGGCAGACGCGACTCGAGTTTCCGCAAGACCTACGACGAGAACGACAAGAAGCGGGCCATCCCATGCGACAATTGTGCCTTGACGCTTCCCAAGAAGACCAAGGAGGATCCTGTTCCATACAACAAAGTCGAGAACAATGGTCCCATCTTACGAACCCGCAAGCCCTACGAGCGAGTCAATGTACCTATCGAAGAGCTGTCACCACCAAAATCTGCAGGCTCCGCATCTTCGGATTCCGAGAGTGCTATTGCAGACAAGTCTGCTTCGAAGCTACCATACTCCTTGACTCGAGCTACCACTTCCTCCAGCAACTCCTCCTGCAGCTCTAGCTCAACAACACATGACCATCACGTCGACTACACCTCTTCCCACGAACCTCTATCCTCCACATCCTTCTCTATCATCCGACAATCCTGTCTACGGACCCTCTCTTGTGAGACTCTACCCCCTTCCAGCCAGTCCTCAAGTTCCTCACCCACCTCACCATTCATGAACTCCTTTTCTTCTGGTCTATCCTCTGGCGGCAGTACTTCTTCAGGAGGCCCAATTTTCTTTGGTGACGCACTCGCTGGTTACACGACAGCTTTCCTCTTCCGTATCCCTGACCCCAATGCTCGCGGACGTCGACGCGTTTACGCCCTCATGTCACTCTCAACCCATCGCCAGCAACGAGCTATGCAAACCTTCTCCTTACTCTCAGTTGCCTTTCGCGAAATCGCGTCCTGGATCCAAGCTCTCGCTGAAGCCGAACTTGAGCGCTCTGAGCTCTCGTCCCCTCGTCTAGGAGCCGAGCGAGGTTCATCCAGCCACAACACACCAACAAGCTCGTTCCTACAAGGTCGCAACCGCGGCGATGGTCGGTTCTCTGGTATGAGTCTCCGCTCTCGAGGACTTGCCGAAATTGTTGGACTCCCGGACTTCTTCATCGAGTTGCATGCTCGTTTTGTCAGATTGTTGGCGGAAATGTCCCTTCTCCTGGGTTCATGAGCACATCACAAAATCTCTTTTGCTATAAAGATATTTGGGCCTGGATCTTATTAGAGTCGTCTGGATCTGATACGTCTATCTTTGCTCGATATGGGGTTCTAGATCTATTTTGCGCAATGGATCTGGATCTTGCTTTATTGAGAAATTTCTTTTGTCTCTCTCTTTCTTGTAGAGTATGGTGGAAATCGGTTTGGGGGGGGGGGCGTTTCGAAAATTGTTGACGACGGAATGAACGACATGCGGGGGGCCAGAGTCTTTTTTTTTCTTCCTTTTTGTACGATCAGCTTTCGAGAATGGGTGGTGTCCCTACGGTCATAACAACCGGCGTTTTTCTGCCTCCTCTACTTCCTTCCTCGCGGATTCTCAACACTTCATTTGCTTGCGAGCGATATGAAGATTGCGATATGGAAGGCACAAATGGGGGGATTTTTCAACATGGAATGGACTTTTCTCATGGTCTGATAGCGTTTTTAGCGGTCACAAGGTCTTCTCTTTTTCTCTCAGCCCTGTCATCCATCAACTTGATGCAGTGGTAGACCTAGCATATTTCTCTTTTTCTTTCTTCTTTTCTTCCTTTTCGCGTCTGGGGGCTAGGGGGAGTTTTTGTTTTACATTTGGCATTGCATGGTATGGAAAGAGGGGGGATAAGCCTTTTAGGGTTTAACGGAAAACAAAAATTCTTCTGTTGATTGATAAGGTACCTGATATTAGTCGGGGGGTATCATTTGTGTATTATTTTGCTTGTGAGCTTTTAGGCTCTGAGCTTGGGGAATAGGTTGGGGGTTCGGCTTGGGACTGGGATGGGTTATGGTATGGGATAGGTTATGGTATGGAATGGAAGGAAATGGGATGGGGATGAAGGGAAATGGAGGGGAGGTGTACGTTTGTGTATACCACTGGTGGATTTGATGAGAGGAGGTGATGAAAAAATCAATTGCAAAAGGGGAAAGCATCTTGTTAATAACATTGCTTGCTTGTTAATAACAAATTTGTTGCCTGCACGAAACTTGACCTTTGTGATTTTATAAAAGTGAGAAAGTAAAAGTAAAAGATCCTGGACAATTCAAGTCCTGAAAGCGTGAATCAAGGTTGCCTTTGATGATTGAGGACCTAAAATAACATGCTCCTGACAAAAAGGTGAATCAGTAGCTTTCTGTCGTTTTGTCATTACATCATAAGTATGGATTTTGCAGTTTTTTTTTAAAAAAAAAACCGTTAGATGGGTGATTGATTCACTTGCTCTCAAGAGTGAATCTCAAAGACTTACTTGAGACGGTAACATTCTCAAGGCGATGGAAGATCATCAGGCTAATTAATTCTATAGCTTCTAGTGACTAGGGGAAATTAAATAATAAGCATCTCCCTGCTTTGATTTGTTTTGATTTGCTTTGATTTGATCTATCTATAAGCTTATACGAGATGAGATGAGAGGAGATGAGATGAGAGGAGATGAGATGAGAGGAGATGAGATGAGAGTATTATACAAAATGGAATAGAATTTACTAATGAGGATAGTGTAGAATGAATAAAAACTATTATTACTATTATTATTATTATTATTATTATTATTATTATTATTATTATTATTATTATTATTATTATTATTATTATTATTACTATTATTATTATTATTATTATTATGATTATTATTATTATTATTATTATTATTATTATTATTATTATTATTATTATGATGATGATTATTATT